>LJPK01000179.1:245309-257533 GCA_001430945.1 Amauroascus niger
GGGGGGGGGGTATCACACGGGGAACATTCCGTGTCGTGCATACTTGATCCCGAAGCTAATAGATGGGAAGAAGGAATCGTCCTATTATTTCACATACCCAGCACAGAATCCAATCTATGCACGTTATATTGATATGCAGCTTTTAAGAGGCCAATGGATACCTAACTAACTAATTTTGCCTTCCACGGATCAGCCGCCTTGCACTCAAAATTTGATGGCACCTTTTAACCTAACCTGAAGGAGTATTAATATGCAGCAAAAGCGATCAAGGAATAGCTATATATACCAACGAGTGAACAACATAAGTGAGTGGAATAGCCAAATGCAAAGGCTGTACAAAAATAAGATAAAAATGAAAGGAAAGAGATGCATGTAGAGTGCGGTCGCCCTGCTACAACCAGTCAGACTATCGTCAAGCTGAGTTGACAAGGCGCTGAAGACTGTATTTTGCCCTCCTGTTCGATTTTCTTCTTCCTTGCCCATCACTTGCTGATCGCGGGACCAAACCTTACTCGCAACAAATCCCTTCCCACAGTGTTCAACTCCTCGACAACTGACCTAAACGATTCATCTTGCATCAGATGCTCAGCAAAATAAGCTACATAATGCATAACAAGTGATCTCAACGCGTCTATGCAATCTGAACGGTCCCGGGTGTTCAAGTATGTGTATCGCACCAGCTCTGCGATAAGGTATAGTCTGTTTTTTTGCCACTGGAAAATGCCCAAAGCCTGTCTTAGCTTAAAAAGGCAAAGTGTCTTCAACGGGTCGATCATGTACATTTCGGCGAAAACATAAAGTTGGGCATGGCATAGAAAGCCGTCAAAGTAGGATCGAGTGAAACTCCTGCTAGGGCGAGCAGCCGGCATGAGTCTGGGACTTAGGTGAAAAGCGGGAATATGTGCAAGTAATTTCCCCTTCCTGAGTTCAGCGAACAGTCTTTGTTCCATTCGCTTGCTTTCCCCTTGCACATTTCTACTGATATACTCGTCCACACAAAACTCACTCCAAAAATAGAAATCTTGGGCTGGAGTCATTTGCAGTCCTACGTGCAAACTCAATTGGAGTGTCAATCTCACTATCCGTTCGATTTGGGAGCCGGTCAAGCCCAGTTGAGGTCGTCGTTGGCTGCAACCATTGTAGTTCCCTGTGTATAGGTATTCGGCAAATCGGGCAAATGTCCGCTCATCGACGTGTTCCAGCACAACGCAGCCTTCCAAAGACTCCTTCATCCCGCTGTTTATCAGAGCACAAAGTGGCCTTGAATAGCGCGCAACCAATGCCGCATGGATCAGGAAGGGTGTTTTGCCTGTTCCGACGAGGAACTTGAACGGAGGGCAAGAGAAAACACTGGAGTCCAGGTCAGCGTTACTTGACGCAGGGGTAACAATGTTACTACCTACTCCATGGTTGACATTCTGTTGGTTGAAGCTGCCATTTGCAAAGTTTGATGCTAATTCTCCTTTTTGACTGAGAAAAGTATAGGATTCAGATCTAACATCAGATATCATAAAAATACAAAAGTCAAGATGAACGATTGAAGGTCTGGCACCAACTTCTTCAAAAGATTGGACAGCGAGTTTGGGGGACATGAGTTAACTACCTCTCATTGCTGCTGGAAAATGTCAAGTGCTATGAACTCCACGGCTGCGAGTCCTTGTCAGTGAGGTCTTTCCTTGCTGCCACAAACCTCGAGAAATGACTTCCCTCTTATGTATGCTCATTGGGGAGCCCTCGGAGTAGCAAGAGAACTTGATCTTACTTTCCCTTCGCATACAAGATGCTCTCGTTGGCGAAACTGATAATCCGACATCGAGGCATCCCAAGATTTTGCATTAGCATCAGCGTTAGAGCTGCTTAAAGACGGGTGGAGGAATCTCTGACCGCATGCTATTATTCCTGCTTGACGCAATCAACAGTATGGTGCTAGTTGCCTACATTTGTAGTTAGTTATCGTGTGACTTGCAGCGATTCTCGCCTTTTAGAAGCTGATGGATTGTTTTGAAATTCAGTCACAGAACAAACAAACAAACAAGTGACTTTGAAATGTGTGCTTTGATTCGAGATCTTCATTTTCGGCGGCTCGTCCTGGGTTTCAATATTTGGCCGGAGGACTGGTCTATTACTCTTATCCAAATGCATGCCAAGTGCCACCAAGATCATTAAAATATGTCTTCCACGTAGTTTACTTTAATACTATCCAAGCTCCAATAGCTAGTTAGCTATTAGACTTGCTCTACAGTGTGGTGCTGGCCAGAGCTTGCAATGGCCCAGAACCACTCCTGTCGTGGTCTTTTTTTAAAAGCCATCAAGTTTCCGTCGACACGATTCTTCCACGGCCCTTTTCGTCCTTTCCATTCTGTTCTCAGACCCCTTCATCATTCTCCGCCTTTGGTCTTGCAGTTTCAACGGCAACATTCTTCAACGGCGCGTCCCTTTCCAACCAGCGGGTTTGATCTGATTGACCCATCCAATCTGGTGGAGGAAGAGTCAATACCGACGTACAAACCGGAGAAATTCTATCCTGTTCGAATAGCTGAAGTCCTCAAAGGCAGATACCAGGTTGTGGGAAAGCTGGGCTACGGTTCAACTTCTACCGTTTGGCTCGGTCGAGATATCTCTGCGTACGTGAATCATATTCGTTCAACCCACATCCCCAGTGCCTTAGACTGGAGGATTTCTTACGTTTTATTTTGCTTTGTTCTTTAGAAGGGAGCCTCGATATGTCGTCCTTAAGGTGTATATCAACCACTCCGGCATAAATCGGGAACTTGCGATTTATCAACATCTGGAGTCGGTTTGCCCTGATCACCCTGGCCGGAAATGCATTCGCTTGCTTCTCGATTCATTTGAGGTCGCCGGGCCACATGGACAGCATACGTGCCTCGTCCATAACCCGCTTGGAAAGACTTTCTACGAATTCATGAGCCTCCTTGATGACAATGTCTTGAATAAGGACATGTTGAAGCCTGCGTTGAGGCAGGTCCTGGGAGCGTTATATTATCTTCACGAGGCACATGTCATACATACAGGTGACAGCGGAACTAACTATCAATGCCATTGTCGATGCCCGAAACTAACCTGCGAATATAGACCTTCAACCGAATAACATTCTCCTTGGGATCAAGGATGATTCGGTTTTATCAAGATTCGAACAGAACGAGATGGACTACCCCGTTCCTAGAAAGGTGACTGAGGAACGCACGATTTACGTCTCACGGCCGCTCCCCGTGACTTTTGGCATGCCGGTGATTTGTGACTTGGGCGAGGCACGGTTGGACGACGAAGACAATCACGACGACATAATGCCCGATCTTTATCGCGCGCCAGAAGTTATACTAGGTATGGGCTGGGACAACAGGGTGGATATTTGGAACGCTGGCCTGCTGGTAGGTATTCCAGCCTCTAAAGCGCCTTCTTCACGGGCTTTGCATCTACTAGACAGAAATGAGCCCGCGAACTAACCTCCGAGACACAGGCATGGGATCTATTCGAGCCGTCTCACCTTCTCAACGCACGAGACCCCGATGGAAACCTTAATGATGCGTACCATTTGGCGTCAATAACATCTGTGCTTGGGCCCCCACCGTTGGAATTTCTTCAAAGAAGCGAAAAAAGTTTGGAATTCTGGGACGAGAATGGTAAAGTTACCTCTTTCTATATGACCTCACTTTCTTTATCGCTAACATCACAAAGGTAACTGGAGAGGCCTTGTTCCTATTCCTGAACATAAGCCCTTGGAAATTCTTGACCAAAAGCTTCAAGATAAGGATAAGGAAGGGTATATGAACTTCTTGAGAAAGATGCTTCGATGGGTTCCCGAGGAGCGAGCGACCGCTGAAGAGCTTTTGGTCGATCCATGGCTCATAGAAGGCATGTCCCTACTCCGTAAGGCGTGAAATGGTATCTCATTTTATATGAAAACATCATCATAAATGCAGCGTTCAATGCTTCAACCTCTTGTCACTTTGATGCCCCTAGATTTTCCCCACTTTCTGCGAGAGTAGAGCCCGTCAAAATACCTTGCTTTCACATTACAAAATTGGGCATAATGCACTGTAACGCACTGAACATGGGATCTTTCTGGGTAGAGAGATGAAAATGTGCCTGGAATAGTCTGCTATTGGGACTGTTGCGACTCCCAAGGCCAAATCGAAATCCTTCCTAAATCGACAAGTCACGGGCCCCAAGAGCGTATCACTCAAGAGAAGCAAAGCGATATATGATATCTGACACAAGGCGGGAGCGATGTCGCTTCTTCCCAATTTTAGAACACAAAGACAAGACACTTTGTAAACCAAAGGCCTGAACTTGCGGGAAAGGAAACATGTAGAGCTGGGCAGCCGCCATTCGAATCGTATCAACGCCGGATCGGAAATGCTCTCGTGCAACGCGAATGAACTGCATGTATGTTTTCAGAAAGCCCACGCTTGTAGGACAAGCAAAAAAAAGAAAAGCAAAATATTAGGAGAGGCTGATACGCCACACAGTATTTCGTTTTTACCCTGCGCGGGATCAATATGGATCTTATCGTAACACACATTCTCATTGTATTTGCATAAACCCAATATTAACGTTATTTTTTTTTTTCATTATTCCTCAGATCTTTTCAGATCATACCAATTCCAGGTCATACGCGGCTCAAACGAGATCCTTGTAACCGACATAGTGAGAGAGAGGGAGGGAGGGAGAGAGGTCACGTTTGGCTAGTGTCCAGCAGCAGAAGGCTTGATTATTTTCTTGACCCTCGTCTCGACTTCGTCCCAATCTCTGGTATCAACGCGTTCGATGCTGATGTTGAAATAATGCTGGATCTCCTGGAGCATCTGCCATTCATCCTGGTTGGAAACGAATGACACGGCCACGCCAACACGTCCAAAGCGGCCAGTACGTCCGATACGATGAAGATAGGTTTGTGCATCTGCCATGCGGCGGGCTTGCCCTGGAAGATGCAACTCAGGAATATCCTATATTTAGTGGAGATATTAGCGAAAAGAGAACCAAATAAGTGTAACCAGGAACGCATACATAATTGATAACCATCGAAACCGTGGACACGTCAATTCCACGCGCCAAAACATTGGTTGTGATGAGAACCTTTGCAGTGCCATTGCGGAAACGGTCAATGATTTCATCGCGTTTCTGTCCCTCGATACCACCGGTCAGCGAAACTACCGTGTGGCCTTGTGCAATCATGCGTTGCTCGATCTGTGCCGCTGAGGCACGCGTCTAAGAAGAAGTTAGACATAGGGAGAACCACGGTCGAAAAAGTGGAAAGGAAGATTTACCTTAACAAAGATAATGGAAGATCCAATGGTAAGCAGTCCGTAGAATTTGACCAAGATATCGTACTTGTCTTCGTCCGAATCGCAATCTAGATAAAGTTGCTTAATGCCTTCGACTGTGAGTTCCTCGTGTTTGAGCGTAAGCTGATTTGAATCCGGCGCAAATTTATTCGCATAACGAACAACGTGGTCAGGGAACGTTGCAGAAAACAGGACCACCTGAACCGT
This sequence comes from Amauroascus niger, assembly GCA_001430945.1. NCBI lineage: Eukaryota > Fungi > Ascomycota > Eurotiomycetes > Onygenales > Onygenaceae > Amauroascus > Amauroascus niger. The sequence goes on from LJPK01000179.1 coordinate 250,823, forward strand.
TCTCGGGAGTAAACTGAGAAAAGGTTAGAATGATGCACATTCAGGCATGGCCAAACCTGACATACGTTTTAACCCGAATGCATTGGTCACCAAGACCTTGTTGGTCCAACATGTTGTCCGCCTCATCCAACACCAAAACCTTGAGGTACTGAGTATTAAAAAGCCTCTTTTTAATGAGATCCTGAACGGTTCCTGGCGTGCCAACGACTACGGATGCGTCAACCTTTTGATTACGGTTCAATTCCATCGGAACGGCGGTCGCTACGCGGAGCCCGTCGATAAAAGCGCCCATTGCTTGGATAACTCCAACAATCTGGCGTGCTAATTCTCGACTTGGCGCTAGTACGAGGGCCTGGGGGGTAGCTTGCTTCTCTGGCGATAAGTCGAGGCGACTAAGGATATTAAGCACAAAGGCTGCTGTTTTTCCGGTTCCAGATTGCGATTGGCCGATCATGTTCGTCGGAGGGTTCGCCATGAGGAGCGGCAAGGCTCTCTCCTGAATCTTGGAAGGACGGCGGAAGTTCATCGTAGAAAGGCCCATCTGGATAGGCTCCGCACTGGAAACGACCGAAGGAAAAAAAAACATGTCAGTTTTCGTCAAAACGTGGCAAAGCACATACGAAGGCGCATCTCTTACAGGCCCAGCTCTTCAAAAGACTTGATCGAGTAAAGAGGGTTATTTGGATCCGCTTGCAAGTCGCTCAGCTTAACGTTCACGTCGAATTCGGAGTCTTGGAGGTCAGATCCACGCTGGTCCTCTGTAGCTCCATCCACTTGCGGAATGGAAGGACTCTTGCCGGTCTCATTTTCGGCCGTTGATGCTAGGCTCGGTCAGCTCAATATCTCAACGTAGACTGCAAAAATCAACCCAATTTTCCCGGTCTTTCATACCTGCAGGTGGAGAGCTATCGTGACCTTCCGGTTTAGAGATTCGATCCGCCAGTGGCCCGCCTGCTGGGGCAGTTGGTGTTTCCGTCTTATTTTCGGACGCCATTTCGGCGCGAATGAGCGAGATTAAGCTTGATTGTTCGGTAGGTTGTTCGAGTCGCAAGTACTCGGGTGATAGAAAACAATCAACATCAAAACCAATGAGCAGAGACGGCCCAGAAGACCGGAGGGGCAAGAAAATGAGGGGAGGTTGTGACGAAAATATGACCGAGAGGACACAGGCAAGGAAACGCGAAGAGCGGTTAAGTGATGTTCCTACTGAATCAGTATCGGCAAAAGTCAGTGGCCAGAAGGTAAAAATTGATGACTCCGCAGCTGGCTCGATTGTTGCCTGCGTGCTTTTCTCTGCCTCAAAGGTTCCACGGATTCTGATCAAGCTTCTCTTTTCGATCTCTGACAACAGAACCTCTCCCCCGTGACACAACTCTGCTTGGTTGGTTACCTAAGCTAACGCCAAGCTTAGCGTTGATTGGCCTGTTCTGCCTCTTGCGCCTTTCCCTGTTTAGGCTTAGCTGGCCCCGCTTCCCCCGCCCCAGGCGTTTACTGTGACCTTTCCACTCTGGGTTTAGCGGTAGAAACATCCGGCCTTCTAGGTGTGGCTTGTGCCCGCTTTTGCGCCGCTCGGCTGATGACGGGGAGGGAGAGCAGACAGAGGCATTGCAACTCCCAAGCAAAGCAAATAGCGAATCACCACCCCCCCTCCCAATACTGCGTACAAACAACAACATCCCCAACGCTCCCAGGAGACCTCGCTTCTATCTTCCCACTGTTTCTTTGCTGTTAACCGGCTTGATTACTCCGGATTCAAGTTCAATACCCAGATCTAAGCGCCTGTAATCTCGTTGCATGGGGGAAGGAGATCCTTATCAGCTGTCATGGCGCAAGTTGGAGTTGACCCTCATTTTGGCGCCGAGTTAAGGGTGCGGTTTCTTTTTTTTTATTGCTTTTCGCTCTTTTACTGGCTTTTTGGGTTACAGGGAGACTGATTTAGTGAACAGGACGCCTTCAAACCTGTCAATGCGTGGGTATGTTAAAAAGCAGTTCCGGCCTACAAATTTCCCTGCCCCTCACGATGCGGCTAATTAACACAAGTCTGCGTAGGTCTCCAACGGCATCGGGTGGTTGGATGAAATTCAACAATTTTATCGAGAGCGCAGTGCGATTGAGAAAGAATATGCATCGAAGTTGACGACTTTGTGTCGGAAATACCAGGACCGCAAGTCGAAGAAATCCAGCAGCCTGAGTGTAGGAGATACCCCGTCCATGACGCCCGGCTCGCTCGAATCCGCCTCCTTGACCACCTGGACTACACAACTGTCTGCTATCGAAGCCGAAGCATCGGAGCGAAATAAATTCGGTGCGGACCTTGAGTTCCGTATTGCCGAGCCGTTGAAGCACATAGCCGTCCGGTACGAGGAGCTCCGCAAGAACCATGTCGAATGGTCCAGCAAGCTGGAAAAAGAAAGGGATGCCTCATATAGCGATTTGAAGAAGGTTAAAGGAAAATATGATGGTGTTTGTCAGGAAGTCGAGAATCGGCGGAAGAAAATGGAATCGGCGTTCGACCATGGCAAAACAAAGGCACAGAGTGCTTATCAGCAACAACTTCTGGAGATGAATAATATAAAGGTATTTTTTATGTGTTTTTTTGAGAAATATGGATAATGGCTGACTCTTTGGTAGAATACCTATCTGATTTCCATTAACGTCACAAACAAGCTGAAAGAAAAGTATTATTATGAATACGTCCCCGAATTACTCGATGTGCGTCAAACCCATCTCCTACATCTACCCTACCTACCAATGTTGACAGCCGTTTTCAGGGCCTACAAGATCTTAACGAAACTAGGGTGTCCAAGCTCAATTCAATTTGGACACTTGCAGCACAATTAGAAAAGTCTCTAATATCCAAAACAGGCGAACACATCTCCCATGTCATTTCCGAGATCCCACGAAACGATCCCAAACTCGATTCGATGATGTTCGCTCGACATAATATTGGCAATTGGCAGGAACCAATGGATATGCAGTTTGAAGCAAGTCCCGTCTGGCACGACGACGCCACAATGGCCACTGATGAAGCCGCCAAGGTTTTCCTTCGAAATCTATTAAGCAAAAGCAAATCCCAGATGAAAGAGTTGAAGGGAGAAGCCGATACGAAACGAAGGGAGGTTGAGAACGCAAAGAAAATACGCCAAAACATCCGGGATGGTAAAGACAAGCGGGATGAGGTAGAGGTTGTTCGTGCAATATTCTCGATCCAGGAAGATCTGCACCAACTCGACCGCAGGCGATTGACCGCTGAAGTAGAAACCTCAACGGTTGTTTCAGTAGTTGGCGACTTATCCTTTGGCGCAAAGAATCACAACTTTCGATCACAGACTTTCAAAATCCCCACCAACTGCGATCTTTGTGGTGAACGAATCTGGGGTCTGTCAGCGAAAGGATTTGATTGTCGGGACTGTGGTTATACGTGCCACAACAAGTGCGAGATGAAGGTACCACCAGAATGCCCAGGTGAGCAAACCAAGGAAGAAAAGAAAAAACTGAAAATAGAGCGACAAGAGGCAGCCAATGCAACTCGCTCGTTTGAACCTTCGTCGAAGACCTCTAGTGCAGCTGAGCTACCTACGCTAAGCCGCCGGGACACCATGAATTCACTCAGTTCGGGGTATGCAGCAAGCGCTGCTAGGTCAACATCGGCCTTGTCAAGTCAAACTACAGACACGGGCCCTGCAGAATTGCCTGCTACGTCGTCACCGGCTCAGGGGCCCGCCACATTAAGAAAGCGTCGAGTCGTGGCTCCCCCTCCAGAGCAATATATAAGTGCTCCTCTGCCAGTCTCGAATGGCGGGCCTGCTTCGAAGCCCTCCGAGCCCCAAGGAAAAATGCTCTATTCCTATCAGGCCAACGGCGAGGACGAGATAAATGTTCATGAAGGTCATGATATTGTCATCCTTGAACCTGATGGTAAGTGACCACTATTTCTTTTACTTCTTCTAAAAAAAAATGTCAATGCTGATTTGCCCTCTCCACCGATAGACGGTTCAGGCTGGATACGTGTTCGCGCTGGCCATTCCACGGGCCTTGTCCCAGCATCCTACGTCGAATTGAACACATCTCAGGAGCGGGAGGGTCGTCCTGAATCTACATACTCTGCATCTAGCGCATCGCTGGTGAGCAGCATCGCGAATAAACGTCGCGGGCCTGCTGTTGCCCCGAAACGTGGTGCCAGGAAGCTGAAATACGTGATTGCACTGTATGACTATGAAGCGCGAACAGAAGCGGAATGGAGCATGGTTGAAGGCGACAGGTTCGTGCTTATCAACCGGGACGGCGGAAACGGTTGGGCGGACGTTGAGAAGGGCGGAGTGACAAAGTGTGTGCCGGCGAATTATGTTGAAGAGGTTGCATAGACGAAGACATGCTTTATAAGTGGTTTCTTGTGGTATCCCTTGGCAAGTTCTATTCTTTTCTCGAAATCCCAGATATGAGTTCACTTTCTTGTTGTCCCTCTTGATGATGGTTTATGGTCGTCGTTGGTCTTGGATAATGACTTGGTTTTGGGAGTTTATACATACACATTTTAGTACCCTGGCTGGCTAGACATGTCTGGCGTCTTTGGTCTGTGTTCTGGAGTTGGATATGCATGTAAACAGTCATGGCCATTCAATTGTTAGTTTATGTCCTGCTGTCGTTACAAGTTGATTGTTGAAAGGAGAACTTGGGTCTCACGCCGTAACGCCCTTGTGCCAAGAACTTTCCCACTCGACTAAAAGAGTGACTCTCAGTATTTGCTTCAATTTTTGTAGCTTGCCGCCAGTTGGGCTCTGCGCGGTCTCTCGTTCCTGAATAGTCGGGCCATTTACGATTTCAGGAGGAAATGCGCCCGGAACAATAGTTAGTTACGGATCAGGATTTCGAAAATCTCGTCAATGTTGACACGATCGTTTGAAGAACATTTCCAAGAACGGGCACGCAAAGGCTCCGAACCAGTGTCGCGCCTTCATCATATGGGACTTCTCGCTCTCTTGCTTTAAATCAATATTGTTTTCCAACGAGGGATGAATGGAAGTTTTGCTCCGGTCTGCTCCGCTCCATCGACTTTCTTGAGACTGTTCCCATGTTTTGCATGCGAAGGCCGTGTAGATTCGTGATCTGTTCAAAGCTCCGCCGTGAGGTTACCGACTAGATGGGTACGGCGGCATGAACCTGACTGAACTGGTAGCCACAATCGCTCGCGTTTCTCGCTAATTTCATCTATTTCGATATCGAAGCGGTGATATCGAGACATTCCATGTAGCAAGCTCGATTGTCCCCGGGAGATAGTTTTCTACCTTCGGGATAATCGAATGGGTCGGCCAGGATCGTTGTCGGCATGATTTGAAAGGAACTTAAAAGTGATTCACTTAGTCAATCCAACTCGCACCATTCATCTGGCACAAGAGGACATTTGGAGTGATTCGATACTGGCCGATATCTCTCTCGCCTGATCAGTCGGTACAATATAATCGCTAGTTATATACCAGACGATCATTTTATGTATTTGCCAGTCGAGCTTCAAGGGCTCAGAAAGAAACCAAAAGTCGTGAGAGTCATAGCCACCCGGTCACATAAGACACACACACACTTTACTCCTCACTCTTGAACTCATTGAGTAACTTCCAAGCCCGAGCTGATAGACGATATTTGAAACCGCCTTTAAGCTTCCTCTCCATCACACGCCCAACCGCGCCTTCTTCATCTTGATCTGCCTGCCATGCATTAAACTCTTGATCATCCTTGGCCTGGCAACGAAACGCACACAACCCAAAGTCAACCATGAAGACCTTGAATCTCTTAGTAACTGGATCCTCGCGCACAATAAAGCTTCTAGTCTTAGTGTCCTTGTTGATGATGCCTCGATCACCAATCAGGTGCACAACCTGAATGGCGTCCTCACAGATGTACTGAAAGTCCTTCTTGGAAGACTTTTCCGCGAGACTGGTTAAAGGAAACCCTTGGATGTATTCCAATAGTATTCCATATATATATGGATATGGGCAGTCAAGGTATTCGTTGGCCAAAACTGGGTCTAATGGTTGCAGCAAGGTCTGAGCGAAGAGACGCGGGACATGTTTTCCTTGAATGTCACGTAGCTTGTCATAGGCAGCCTTCTCAGTATTGTAGGTCTTGCGACAGAGATATTGAAGATAGGCCTCATGTTGCGCCTTGTTCCACTTCTCGCGTTGCTTGTCTGCCCAGTATTCGTCCTCGCGAAACTGCGCGGTACATAAATCAAAGAACTCTGACGCTCGACCATCATGGATGAATTCACAATAGTCAGATTCAATTTGGAGATTCCAAGGAGAGGCTTCTTCGTCTTGCCGCAGCTGTGTCGCGAAACGCCGGTCGTAAAGCTTGAGAACGAAGCAACCATTGAACGAAGGACAACAACTTAGCTGAACAACCATGACGCAGGACAATGTGAATGGCTCAAAGACTTTGACTATTCTTGCATTCACATCGCACTGCCTATCTACCTGCAAAGGTAGGGTTTTGCCAGCAGCATACGGACATACATCCATACCTAGTTAGCATACTATCATGAGACTTGATTGAATGCGCTGAGAGAACCTCTTATCGGGGTTTTCATCTGATCTAACTAGCGTCGGAAAGACTATGGACCGAGAATGCCAAGGTGCTAAGCCTAATGCGGATGAGTGGCCCCTGAGGTGGCCATACTCCCACAGTGCGTGTGCATAGCTGAATTGGGGTGGGGGG
>LJPK01000179.1:257735-278601 GCA_001430945.1 Amauroascus niger
GTGGGGGGGGGGGGGGGGGGGGCCAGATCGTCCGGAGGCATGCGTGGCCAGCGGTTCAGGGGCCAATGGGGGGGGCGGGAAACCCCTGGATTCGGCCCAGAGAGGAACAACCACCGCCCTTTAAATCGCGGAGATTAAAGGCCAAGCCGTCGATTGGCGGAACTTAAAAAACTTGTTGTCTTGCGTGGAAGAAGAAGTTGTCTTGGCTGTGGTTACGTAGTTTTTGTCTCTGTTGTTTCCTTTTTTTTGGCTGCCCACTTCCTGGATCTTTTAATTGCGTCGTCGTCGTCGTCGTCTTCTTCTTCTTCTTCTTCTTTCACTTCGCTTGGGATTTTCGCTTCTTTCTTTTCTTTCCATTTTTCTTGTTCTTCGACGTCGCTCGCTCGCTCTCTCTCTCTCTCAAATCTTGATTGCTCTTTTCTCAAGGCAGGAAGGGATTTGAAGCTGCCGTTCGTTTCAGTTTGGCCCTTCCTCCACTGCTTGTTTCCGCTTTCTAGTTTACCTGCCAGAGACCACCCCCTTTTAAGACTCTTCTTCTTGATCACACCCTGACGTTTCCTTCAAATACCTTTGTCAGGGTGAGCTCGATCTGCATATATCACCATGAAGACTTCGGCCGTTTCTCTCGTGGCTGCCGCTACCCTCGGTGCCACATCGGTCTACGCAGGCACGGTTTCGACCAGGGCCTCGAAAATTACCCCGATCACCGTCAAAGGCAATGGTACGCTGGCTGGAATCCTAGCGATCCTTGGTTCACTCTCACTAATTGTGTGCTCTAAAAGCGTTCTTCAAGGGTGATGAGCGATTCTATATTCGTGGACTGTATGTTTTAAAACTGCCTCTTCTCCGCTAACACCCTCCTATTTGCGAACGGGAACTGACTCCCTTTTTTTTTTTTCCTGCAGAGATTATCAGCCGGTTCGTGATGAATAAAACCCCCCTTATACAAACAATCACGTTTACACTCGAATTTTAGGGCGGCTCATCAAAAGTCGAGGACCCAATTGCCGAGCCGGATACCTGCAAACGCGATATCGAATACTTTAAGGAATTGGGCTTAAACACCATCCGAATCTATACCGTCGACAACTCCAAGGACCACGATGAGTGCATGGAGGCCCTGGCAGATGCTGGAATTTATCTCGTTCTCGACGTTAATACTCCCAAGTACTCGATCAATCGCGAAGGTGAGGAATAAACCAAATTCAGTATGGGTAGGATGAGTTCTGACTCGCTCTAGATCCTGAAATATCATACAATGACGTCTATCTCCAGAGTGTCTTTGCGACAGTCGAAATGTTTGCGAAATACGACAACACTTTGGTGAGACGCCAATGCTACACTTGTAAAAGTTGCCGGTGGCTAACTTGTAGTAGGCTTTTTTTTCCGGAAATGAAGTCATCAACGATGGCGAAACGTCGAATACCGCTCCATACGTCAAGGCCGTGACTCGGGATATCCGCCAGTATATCCGAAGCCGTAAATTAAGAGAGGTTCCCGTTGGCTACTCTGCTGTATGACATTCGATATTTGCCGTTTTGTAGTTACTGCCATGCTAACCCATTTACAGGCAGACATCGATACCAACCGCCTGGAAATGGCGCACTACATGAACTGTGGACCTGACGACGAGAGAAGCGACTTCTTCGCCTTTAACGATTACTCTTGGTGCGACCCATCGTCATTTACTGTTTCCGGTTGGGATCAGAAGGTTAAAAACTTTACCGGTTATGGTCTGCCTCTTTTCCTTTCGGAATACGGGTGCAATACAAACAAGCGTGAATTTGAAGAAGTCAAGTCCTTGTACTCTGAGGAAATGACTTCAGTCTATTCCGGAGGTCTCGTCTACGAGTATTCTCAAGAACCTAGCAACTATGGTTTGGTGGAACTTGGCAAGGGTAAGCCAAAGAAACTTGACGACTTCAATGCATTGAAAAAAGCTTTTGGGAGCACAAAGAACCCTTCAGGCAATGGGGGTTACAACAAAACTGGCGGTGCCAACCCTTGCCCCAAGAAAAATGCTCCCAACTGGGACGTCGATAGCGATGCTCTTCCGGCCATCCCAGAACCCGCTAAAAAGTTCATGAAAGACGGCCCCGGCGACGGACCAGGTCTTTCGGGCAAGGGCAGTCAGGATGCGGGAACCAGGTCCTCTGGGACAGCAACTCCAGGCTCTGGTTCCGCTGGTTCCACGTCCACGAAAGGCGCCGCGGCAGGCTTACGACCTGAGATTGGAATGGCTCCGATGATGTGCGCTCTGGCCGTTGTCCTCGGAACTGCGTTCGGTGCGTCGTTCATCTTTATGGCTTGAATATAAATTTTCGACAGGAGTATTCTATTTGTAAGGCTAATACATGCGGGCGGTATGATTTGTTCAATTTGTTTATGAACGCCGACCTGGTTTCTTTTTTTCTAGAAGTGTATTGTAATTCAGAGGGCATCCGGAATGGATTTTGACATCAGTTTCACTCTTTCTATCAAACACAAAGACATAAATGTGACACTGAAACCTCAGTTTCCTTTCAATTCTAGTAGTGTATGTAGATGTATGTACATACATACTGGTGTACTATATATTATACATATGTTATTCTGACAGAGAGCCACTTTACGCTATATGCTGGTCGTTCAGTAGAGCAACCATCAGGAGATCCAAAACAAGCACCAACTCCAAAACATAGTTAACAAGCCATTATGGACAGAGACAACCTTGAACTACTCCCCAAAATATTCCCCTCAAAAAACTTGATCATATCACATTTTCAGCTGGCTTCCATGGAAGAAGGTGAACATTCGACCGGCATTGCTGCGTGCTTCGCAGGTGTGAATTCGGATCATCGATAACCACATTATAAGCTTGATGGAGATACGTCTTATCCCCATGTCGATCAGTAATCTGCACCCAGTCTGCGAGTGGAGAGAACTTTGCGACCCCGTTTACCCTAAAGGTAACGACTTGCTCGCCGATGCAGTCGTACACCTGGGCGTTGATGTGCGGGTGTTTGTGGAATATGCCTGGAAGCATGTTTGAGCGTTGGTTCGGGAGCGTGGGATGATATTGGTAGCGAATGTGTTCGTGGATTTCCTCGGGGGCGGCTGGGTCTATGTATTTCCATTCGGTCATGTCAAGGATGACGACATATCTGCACGCTTGTGAGCTTTGGTTTTGGCATAGATATTGAAGAGGGGGGGGGGGGGAACTGGTTGCTCTTTTTTGGTTTTACTTACACCCAGAATCGACAGTCGAAGCTGGTGCCATCCATCATATAGTGGTGGCGGCCGAGGGTATATAGGAGGCTTGCGATTTCGTTAATAGTCGTCATTCGGGGGGGACGATAGTCCCAGAAACGAATAGTTGAGATCGCCCGCAAATCAACACTCTCCCACCAGTTAAGAGTTCCAGTATTCGATCCGCTAGGGGCCGACATGTTCATGCAGACCGTTTCGTTGTCTCCTAGAACGAGGAGGATCGTCCAGTGGTTGCTGTTTGCGTTGTCTTTCTCGGATTGTTTTGCTCGCTTCTCATCATGCACAACCACTCGGATTTTCTTGACAGGTCGAAAATCAGAGAGGGCTTTCTCCGGGTCAAGGCTATACATCGACATGACGAGAAACTGACAGATAATGCGTATTTTTGTTTTAGAAAAAGAATCTGAAAGACCACACAACAATCTGCCAACGTTTTCTCTGAGCAAGATTTCTCTACTTTCTCTGCTTCACCTGGGAAGCTCTGGTGCCTCCTTTTATAGGCTGCTGCTCCATTCACTTAGGCTCAATTATCAGGCAGCAAAGAGAAGCGTGGCCGTGATGGCCGCTATCAGCCATTCTGCCTTGAGGTGTCATTTCTTAACACCAAGGCCAATGGCTATGCCTCGAAGCTCTCTCAAAGAAACCCAAACGTCCAGTGAAGATGTCTGCTGCCAGGGAAATGGACATGGAATGTCACGAGGCGTTGACATCATATATAGGCAGGTGAAGAGTGCCGCCGCAGTAGCAGTGATGATCCAATGGCATCCTCTGCTGGTCGATCTTGCTGCCATACGATGAAACCGCCATTTTTTTTAACATCTCTTTTCTCTGCGGCTGCGGAACGATCCTTTGCCTTCCCGCAGCCGCCGTCACGGGAGGCAGCAAGGCAAGAAGTACTTGCTGTGCTCAACAGGCACCGATCTGTTTGAGGGACAATACACCCAGGAGCTTGGATGCCTGTGAATTGGCCCAGTTGTCAGGATAACTGGTTATCGCACAGAGACTAATTAGTAGTTATTTAGCTATTTCAAATTGATTAGTTAATAAGCCTTGACTCTTGAATTTTCGATGATTTGAAACCAAATCAACATAGGCGCCGCCTGGAAGTTGACTTGATATCGGCGGGCGCTTCGCTCACCTTCCACTCAAAAGACGAGGGCACAACGAAGCTATCATAGAATAGCCATGACTGAGCTCCAAATGAAGTATTATTGCCATTCGAATATTCGAGCATCAATGTCGGTTTCAAATATAATCTAATTTCTTCTCACATGCTGGACGCATTGGATGGAAAAAAGATGGCCCATGACTAGCAGAGGAGGAGGTGTTGTTGCAGTCTGGTAGTTAGTTAACCAGTGCCCACTAAGCAGTTTTTTAGGGGGCGAGGAGTCAGTTAAAACCACGCCCTGGAGGAAAGGGGGCGCGTTAGGGCTCTCAGGGCTTCTCGGGGCTCTCACTCAGGGCTTCTCTTTTCCAGTCCAGAACTCGCGCGTCCTCAAGAACCATCTGTCTGGCTGGCTTGCTGCTTCTCGCAAAGCAACTTTGACCACAGACAGCTCACTGTGAACTAAAAATAGAAAGAATAGAATTCTCTCCAGCTTGCCAGCCAGCTTTGACATGTCAGACCATACCTCCAAAACAGCCCCTGTTTCGCTGACACGCCGCCAGGTCTCACCGTCCTACCTACCCGCCTCACCGCTCCACTGCCCTCTCTCTCTCTCGCCTGGAATTTCTTTCCCGGCTCCAGCAGCAGTTGTCCGCCCATGGCAACAAAGCCCATTACCAAATTCCACGCGTCGGAAAGAGCAGGATTACGCGCGATTTACTTGACAAATCGGTTGATCCTGTGCTTGCTGAAGCGATGGGAAAAGAGCCGGGACGCGAGGCCAGTTCATGCTCTGACAAACTTGTCAACTAAAACCCCCAATTCGTTAACTAGTTAAACGACTAACTAGCTTAAGAGTTTGAGGGGAAATGGAGTTTTGTTGCTTTGCTTTTTTTCGCTTCTTCTTTTCTTTCGAAGCCCTCGAACTTTCGTTGCTTGAGCTTTGACGGACTGGGAGAACTAACTAGTTAACTGGTTAGTTATTCAGAAAGCTGCTCTTGCTCTTTTTCTCTTTCTCTGCGATATTCCCACCTCAGGCTTGCGACTGCTTCTGCCCGTTTTTCTTCTCTTTTTCGCTTCCGTGCGGATGTGCTGCCGTTACGAGGAAGTCACAAGGGCGGAAGAAAGGAACTGATTCGACGAGTTGCTGGTTTCCCTGAGCTGAGGATAAATAGGAGAAGAGAGAGGGAAGCCTGGAAAGCGCCGACTGCCCGCATCGCACCTATTTTTTGCGGGAAAGACCGGTGGGCGATGGGCTGAACTTCGGCAATTCTTTTTCACCAACCAACGCCTTAACTATCGAATGACTTTCTTTATTGCCAGCTGCACGGAAGTAATGCCCCCGAAAATAGAGTGAGGATCCAACAGACAGACAGACGACAACAACCTGGACGGGAGTTAAATAACAGCCATGGAGTACTCAGCGTCCCTTGAGAATGAGAGTTCTCTGGAAACGGGCCACCTGGTGTCGACCAAAAGCTCGTATTCACTGGCCTTATCAGGTACAAACGGCTTATACCTCTCTTGCAAAAAAAAAAAAAAAAAAAAAAGAAAAAACCTGGGATCGAATTGCTAATATCTATTTCCGCAAGGAGCGTCTTGGGTCCAGTCTATGCGTTCGAAAGATGGCACCGTTAGCGTCCCGCAGACCATCGCTCATCGAGGATACAGCGCGAAGTTTTCCGAAAACACTATGAACGCATTCATGCATGCGGTCGAAGTGGGTTCGCAAGCCGTTGAGACGGATGTCCATCTCTCCCGAGACGGGGTTGTTGTTCTTTCTCATGTGCGTCAAGCTACATACATGTTTCAATATACATGGAAAGATTTCAACATGCTGATAAACCATCCTAGGATGCGACGCTTAAACGCTGCTTCGGCGTCGACAAGCGTGTCGTTGACTGTGATTGGAAATATCTAAGTGCCTTGCGGACTATCAAGTCACCACATGAGCCTATGCCGCGCCTGATAGACCTCTTAGAGTACATAGCTGCTCCAGAGCGAGCAAGCGTGTGGATACTGCTAGACATCAAGGTCTTGCCCCGCCACCAAAAAAATTAATCCATACCCGCACCCATATTTGCTCCTACTGATATCGCAAACAGGTTGATAATAATCCAAATAATGTAATAACCGCCCTGAGCCAAGCCTTCGACTCCGTCCCATCGCCGCATCGATCTTGGAGCGAGCGCGTGGTACTTGGCTGCTGGACGGTATGCAGCCAGATGTTCCTCCTTTTTTTTTTTTTTCTCTTATTAAACCCGTACCAGCGCCCCTCATTTCGCTCCTAACTTGGAATAACAAATAGGCCGAATATCTTTACATCGTCCGAGACCATTTTCCCAAATATCCACTCGCCATAACGACTTTCTCTATTCAATACGCTCGTCGATTCCTACCCATTCCGGGAGTAAGCATCAGCATCAACCAGAAAGTGCTCATGGGGTGTGGCGGGAGGAGATTTCTTGCCGACGCGAGGCGAGCGGGGAAGGCAGTATTTGTGTGGACTGTGAATAAAGAGGTGTTTATGCGGTGGAGTGTAAGGAAGCAGGTCGATGGAGTGATTACAGATCATCCGGCCCTGTTTGGCGAGATAGCGAGGCAGTGGGAAGACGATGACTACGGGGATGGGTTTATGAGTGATGAAGCAGAGATCTCTTTGGAACAGAGACTGTTGGCGCTTGCGGCGGCGATGGGCTCCTGGGTGGTCGGGATGCTGTTGATGTTGATGTATCCCGTTAGGCTGGACAACATCGATGATGATGATGCAGGGGAATATGCTTAGAAATAATCAGTTCTTTGCACGGATTAAAACCACACGACTTCATAGAAGCATGATACACAAATAATCTGCATGAGTTGAATACTTAGTACAAGTTATAAATATACATTTGGTAGTCAGATAGGATAAGAAATGACTAAAACTGAATATGGAGGTGAAGAGTTAAGAGATCAGTATATAACAGGACCAAGTCATGTAAGAAGATATAGAGAGAGAAGATGGAATAAAACAAAGATATATACGAAGAAAAATTGGGTATAAAGCTATCTCCACAGTCCTGTTTTCCGAATCCAAAAAATAAAAGAATGAGACCAGATTAGAGAAAAGAGATGCACAATCAACAAGGATGTAGTACTTCAGTGTAAAAAGATTAGGGTGCATCGAGTTTGATGGGGGGTTACAGGACTGGCGGGAGGGAATAACGTTCGCGAGGGGTCAACGAGGGGTCAACGAGGGGCCAAACATCTCACAAAGCCAGTGGGATGTCAGTGATAACGGAGCGATGTCCGGCAAAAACGACGTAGAAACAATGTATATATCGATTATTCGGCAGAATAGACGGGGACGTGGGACCAGAGCCGTTCGTTCCACGTCGTTCAGAGTTAGGATATTAGTTTATCAGAATATTATTTACAAGTCTCATAGCATCATGAATTTCGTGGTCCTCCGTTCTGGGAATCTGCGCGGGCCGGGAGGTCCTTGCGGTACCTTAAGTCCAGTTGACGATGGTTTGGCAGGTCCATGGGGACCGTTTTTGTTTGGAAGATACATCTTTGGTACAGGTGGAGGAGCACCAGGGCCGCGATTACCCGGCCGGGGGTAGCCTCGTCCTCGGCCTGGTCCCATACTTTGTCCGGGTGGTGGCCCTCGTGGCGGACCAGCGGGCCGGGAGGAATTATACGACGGCCTTCGACCGTATCCAGGCGGCGGGCCATTATTATATCCGGATCCTGGTCCTAGACCAGGAGACGGGGGTGGGTACGCCAGGGCTGCAACTCGTCGACCGTCGCGTTCACAATAAACATCCCCGTTCCACTCGAGATAATCCCCCCTCAACACGATCCGACACGTCTTGCACCGAAAGCAGTCTGGATGGAAAAGTTGCTTTCTCTCTTTTCCATTCTTGTCCCGCACCATTTCTTCGGTCTGCAAACACGGTCCTTCGATTCCCAGTCCACAAGATGAGCATAGTGATCCGTTGAGTTCGTGATAATGTTGTGCGCAGTACGGATTATTGTCCAGGACATAAAAGTCTGCAGTTTGGAAGGGCGAGCGACAGGTATGGCAGACAAAACAAGATTTGTGCCATCGGCCAGTCATGCGACCATCAGCAGAAGACACTGATTTGCCGACGATGATCTCTCCGCAACCGCGGCAGCGGCCACGGCGAGGGTTTGCTGGCGACTTTAGCGGAGCGGGAATGGGTGGAGGCGATTCTTCTTTACTTGGAACTGCCTTCGGTTCAGATAGTGGAGCCAGGGATTGTGTTTCGTTCTTTTGCCGCTCTCGTTCTACTTCTGGTTCAATCTCAAGTTCAGCAAAGCGTTCATATTTTGGTGGCGTGCGTTTAAAACGACCTTGTTGGAATAAAGGGTCAGTTGGTGAATCTAGGTCGTATTTGTAGGGGCTTGGCGGTGGTTTCGGTTCTGCACTGGGCGGTTCAGATGGTTGTGTAGAGTACGAGCTGCGCGTTGCGGCCTCTGAAGGCGAGGAATCTGAGGACGAGGTTGAATCGTTTGTCGCATGATATGGGTCACCGAGACCAAGGCCACGGGCGAAATTTGACACAGAAAATTTCTCATCGACGGAATAAGCGGGGAGTCCGAGGACCTGATCTGGTTTCGTTTGCGAATCCGATCGTTTGATTTCTGGGATTGCCAAGTCACTGGCACCACTTGATAATCGCGCCGTTTGCGAATGACGATCCTGCGGCTTCGTAGGCTGCCCATCGAGGGGGAACCCAAGCTCAAACCCAGGAAGACCAGTCGCACTCCTCTGAGGAGTTGCAGCGGTTCTATCACTTTCAAATTCTTCTTTGCTAGGGAAGTGGAATGACTCTGCGGCGGCTGTGAATGGGGTTGGTGTGTAACTTTTGATGGGACATGTTGGAAGAGGCGGTATCTCTTCCAAGAAATTGCGGTATCCGTTGGAAAATCCGGGAGTTGTAGCCCGCGAGATGGATTCTCCATAGCGACTACTTGCCACGGACATTCGATACAGGCTTTTGCTATCGACGGAAACTTCTCGTTTGTGTTTGTTTGCTCGCGAACGGCGACGCCGTTGTTGCTCATCTTCAGTTTCTTCATCTTGTGCAGGAAGTGATGATGGCGGGCCAAGCCGCGAGCTAGTGGGATAATCTGCCGTCTCTGCCGGACTCGTTGCCAGCGGATTCTGCGTACGAGCACCTTTGACAAGAGTCCTAGCCCTAGATCTGCTTTTTGTACTGGCTCTAGAATCAGGTCTCGGGAATGGGGACAGCGCGCAGTCGATATTGGTACGTTCTGGGGAAGGGGGGTTCGGTAAAGGTGACGTCTGACTTCTTTGCGGTTGGCGCAAAGGAGATTTCGGTGATGGGGATAGAGGAGATGCAGATCTAACGATACCACTAGCTGGGGAAGACGGTACGAGCAGTCGGAGAAAGGGCCGGTCTTGTAGGACTTGATCAGCACGGACAGCCGATAAGCAAGAAAAAGGTGTAAAACTTACTTGCAAGAAAAGGGTCAATTGGTGGTGGAGGTGCCATG
This sequence comes from Amauroascus niger, assembly GCA_001430945.1. NCBI lineage: Eukaryota > Fungi > Ascomycota > Eurotiomycetes > Onygenales > Onygenaceae > Amauroascus > Amauroascus niger. The sequence continues at coordinate 267,616 of LJPK01000179.1, forward strand.
CGTCCGACTTTGGCGAGAGGACCATCAAACTGCTCCAATCCCGCTCTGGGCGGACTGCTCCCGGGAGTTTCCTGTTTTGGTGGGTCTGGTATAGGAGGAGGAACCGCTTGAACAGGCATGTTAGCAGATGGTTCCAAATCCCATTACTTGTCTTCGGGGAAGTTGCATACGTTCAGGGTGCTTCTGGCAGATGTGGTCTCCCATGGCCGACAGTTCGACCTCTGCTTGGCAGTTTGAACATTTTATCTTTGGCAAAAAGTCGTCTAGACCCGTTCCCAAGTCTCCCGCCATCGTCGTTCAGAGCGTAAGTCGAGTGACCCGTTGGGAGCATGGGAGCTGGCCTGAGAGTTCACGGGTAGTCTGGATATCAATGACGGACAGGCGACTGGTCACAAAAAGCTCAGAACGCCCGTTTGGACTACCCACACGTGGAGTCGATGGTTGAAAAGTGACTCTGGTGGGTAGGTGGCGGGCGAGGCTTGTTTTTTGTACAAAAGTCGGCTTGGCAGAGAAGAATGCCAGATACAGAAAGGGTTGGTTTTTCCTGGTAGACGGTGAGGAGAGTGATATGGCAAACTGTGATGAAGATATCGTAGTGAGTATAGAGAAGTCTTCAATGGCTTAGCGATCAACAAAGAGGGACACCCAAGTGAAAAAGGAGAAATAAGAGACAAACACGGGGTAGGCAAGCAACTCGCGGGAAGAAAGACACAATGGTCACTGCTACCCGCAGTGCGTGTATGTAAATTGTTGGATGCGACGTCAATCAATGCGCTGAGACCCTAGTCGCCAGACCAAGAAAAAAGGGGGGTGGTGTTATAAATCTCGCACCCAGACTCACAATCACGGAATTTGATGTCTCAGACCGATTGAGCCTGGAATTAGCAATTAGTAATTAGTAATTAGATATAAAAGAGATATTCAAAACGTAGAGATGAAGATGAGAAACCACCAGAATGCGCAGATGAGAAAGAAAAAGAAGAAGAAGACGACGACGACGAGAGAGCGAGGGAATGTCGAGAAAGAGTCAAGCTGGAGAGGAGCCGAACAAGACGAAAAGGCAGGAGCACCTCCCGAGAATTCACATGTCTGGGCATTCAATAGCGGGCCCCTGATTCGTCCGTCCAGACCACGCCGCTGCGCTTGATGCGGTATAGCGTTGACCCCGTGCCTGGTTGACGGCTCCACCCTCCCAGCCACGGCACCCCACACCATGCCTAATAAAGTATAGTCGCGGAAATAAAGGCTGGCTAGTCCCTGATCGGCGTTCTGGGTGACTTCCTAAGAGGAAAGCGCGGCCTCTGGTTGGCTGTCCCCGGGTGATTATTTTGTTTTTTCCTAGCCAATGGGGGCATGGTCTAAGCTTCCTCCCGACATTTGGGGGTTCCGGCCAATCAAACCGCGTGTTGATCGCGGATTGCGCGTTCTTCGCTTCTGTCACACTTGGTGTCGTGCATTCGAGAGCGCGCCAGGAGAGAGAAGCTCAGCCGACCTTGCATGATTCTCTGGCAAAAGGCTGAGACAAAGACCCTCATGGCGCGATGAAATGGATGGTGCAATGCTTGAAAGAGACCTATATGAATGCTTTGGAGACCCGGAGGCCTGCAAAGACTGGCTGGAGCATTTTACATGCCCTGTATATTGCTCCTGTTGACTTGCTTCCAAAAAAAAAAAAAAAAAAAAAAAAAAAAAAAAAAAAAAAAAAAAAAAAAAAAAAAAAAAAAAAAAAAAAAAAAAAAAAAAAAAAAAAAAAAAAAAAAAAAAAAAAAAAAAAAAAAAAAAAAAAAAAAAAAAAAAAAAAAAAAAAAAAAAAAAAAAAAAAAAAAAAAAAAAAAAAAAAAAAAAAAAAAAAAAAAAAAAAAAAAAAAAAAAAAAAAAAAAAAAAAAAAAAAAAAAAAAAAAAAAAAAAAAAAAAAAAAAAAAAAAAAAAAAAAAAAAAAAAAAAAAAAAAAAAAAAAAAAAAAAAAAAAAAAAAAAAAAAAAAAAAAAAAAAAAAAAAAAAAAAAAAAAAAAAAAAAAAAAAAAAAAAAAAAAAAAAAAAAAAAAAAAAAAAAAAAAAAAAAAAAAAAAAAAAAAAAAAAAAAAAAAAAAAAAAAAAAAAAAAAAAAAAAAAAAAAAAAAAAAAAAAAAAAAAAAAAAAAAAAAAAAAAAAAAAAAAAAAAAAAAAAAAAAAAAAAAAAAAAAAAAAAAAAAAAAAAAAAAAAAAAAAAAAAAAAAAAAAAAAAAAAAAAAAAAAAAAAAAAAAAAAAAAAAAAAAAAAAAAAAAAAAAAAAAAAAAAAAAAAAAAAAAAAAAAAAAAAAAAAAAAAAAAAAAAAAAAAAAAAAAAAAAAAAAAAAAAAAAAAAAAAAAAAAAAAAAAAAAAAAAAAAAAAAAAAAAAAAAAAAAAAAAAAAAAAAAAAAAAAAAAAAAAAAAAAAAAAAAAAAAAAAAAAAAAAAAAAAAAAAAAAAAAAAAAAAAAAAAAAAAAAAAAAAAAAAAAAAAAAAAAAAAAAAAAAAAAAAAAAAAAAAAAAAAAAAAAAAAAAAAAAAAAAAATTCACAGGCGTTCTTTAGTTATCAGGCTCGGCCATATCATGGTTGACTCATGCAAGAAAAAGGCCCCCATGTTGGAAGCAGGAAGTCATAATGATGGACAAGAGTGATGATTGAAATGGTCCAGCAAGCCGGAGCTCTACTTGATCCCCACGAACGCAAATTCAATGTTGCTGATCAATTGTGTGCGATAATCGGCCTAGTGCATTGTTGTTGTTCTGTACGTGCAGACCAGGTACAGAGTACATACATACAACAGGCACAGGTTTGTTGATCCGACTGTAGGCGCGTCAGAAATGTTACACCCAACGCCCCTCGGCTTGAGATTTGTCGCACCATTGCCTCCTGTGCAGACGCTCCTCCGCTTCAGTGAGTAACTACCTCGTCAAGGAAGTATGAATACTCTTTATATTTCAACCTGATGTTGCAAACATGTCAGATATTGAAGGCGCTGGTCCCCGAACTTGCCGGAAAACCTCGATCTGGAGAAATAGCTATAACTACCGCCGTTAAAAGACTCCTTTGCATATCGCGGTCCACTTAAGGCTACTGTCGGCATGTCCAGCGCTCGACCAGATAGTCATAACACGCAATCGACAAAACAATGACTAACCGTTCCTACCGATGGGTCTTCTGACTTTCGATTGGAGCTCTTAAAGGCCATATGAAAGACCAAACGCCTTGTTGATACCGCAGAAAACCAGGTTCCTGCGAGAGGAAGCAGAAATGCCAAGGCCGGAGTTATTAAAGGAGCAGTAACCGGAAGAAGTTCAGGCAACGATCAGCGGCTGATGGTCGTCTGCAGAGACCAGCTGTTCGCACAGCCGTGGCCTGTGTGCAGCCGGAAAATAACTATGTATCCCGCGGAACGCTTAGCCTGGCAGACACAAGCAGGGTTCCCCTTTCTTTTTGGAGAAAACACTTACCCGGCCGTTCAAAGGAGAAAGAGTCAGCGGCACAGCGTAGGACGACGGCTTTCAAAGCTATGGGACACCATCAACCTTCATATTTGCAAGGGGATTCCGGGGTGAAGAAGCGTTGTGTTTGCCTTTTTCGTGTTTCAGTCATGCGGGGAGAGAGAATTCGAGTTTCGAGTATCAGAACGAAGCAAAACTCAACCGAGGGTGAATCTGAGCATTCAAGGTCGTAGCGGGCGGATTCCTGCAAACGACATAACGACAGCGCTACAAGATGAAAAACATTGTTATGTCGAGTTATGTATTGACACAAATAGTTCCTTCGGAATCGTTCAAAGATGGGGGACAACTAGTTACAGAGTACTCCGTACTTCGGCCTAGTTGCCAAATCTGCACGGGTAGGTGCTGCTCCTCGAATCACAACAGGCCAGCAAACCAGGTCCTTGTTCTTTCTCTTTCTCTTTCTTTTTTCCGCCTCCGGTTAATGAAGGAAGCAAAGAGAGCCAAAAAAAAAAAAGAAAATATGCGGCATCGTGAGATGTCCATTGTCCGGTGACGTTACCCCACCACAGTGTCGGGAACTTGCCCCACCAACTCACGATCCTTATTCGTGAGCCGGGAAGAGAAATGCACACCGTTTGAGATCTTCCCTGCCTTGGAGTGCAGCCATTGCGTGACAACCCTGGGCTCAACCACAGCCGGTGACTGGACAGAAAGCAGTTTCAATATGCAGGAGTTGACGAATGAGACTGCGACGTTAATCGACGATTCGATTCTGCCGAGAATCTACAAGAAACAGCGGGGCACGAAAAAAAAAAAAGTTCACTGTGGGCTTGTACGCATTCCCACGAAGACATCTCCATGACTAGTTATCTGTTTGATGCGTGTCCGGAGAGATCGATGCAAATATCCAGAGCAATTGGGCTGGTTATGTATGTGACTACATAACTACATAATTTAGCCTGCATGCAGTTCACACCGAGAGGCTTCACAGGTTCCGCTGTATGTGTTGGCAGGTTTCCACTTCTTTTCTGTGGGACTAGTTAACTTGTTAGCTAGGGAGTAGTTAGTTATCCGAATACCTCGCTCACTTGCTTCCGGAAGACCTAGTTAACTAACGTAGCAGGGAAAGGGCCAGTCATACTATCGAGCCCGCACGCTTCGACTAGGAAGATTTTGAGGTACGGAGATGGTCATCGGACCTTGAGCTGCCCATAATGGAGAACGAGCAGTTCGTATCGAGAGAAGGGACGATTCCGAGGGACAAACAAGCAGCAAAACCGCCCATATTGCATCCTCTTTGGGACACCGAAAAAGGTCCGCCAGTTTCCCGTCTGTGCAGGAGCGTTGCAGTCCAAGCGCCGAAAAGAGAAATCCCGAGCGCTGAAGGTTTGTTTGCGTGTTTTTTCTTTTTCTTTTTGTTTTTTGTTTTGCCCGTTGTGGGAGTATCGTGTGCTTCCTTCCTCTGCTTAAAAACTGGAGCTGGGTGGAGCTTGATGGAGCGTGCCTTCCGACTGGCCAGCCGTGCCTTCCCACACCGCAATCTCTCTCCCTCTTCCGGCAAACTTACAAATACCCCCCTCCATCCCCCCCAAATCTGCTGCTCTCTTCTTCTTCCTCTTCTTCTCTCTTCACCCCATCGATCCTCAGCAAGCTTCGTTTGAAGATACAGCAAAGCACCTAAGTTCGTACGAAAAAAGCTTCCAAATCAGATCACTACTCTCCAGTGATCTCTTAACACCGCCAAAACGTTTTCCAATCTTCTTCCTTCGTGAGTATCCTCCTATCCCTCTTGGTTGCCCGTCTGAGATCTACGGAAACACACTCGTTGTCTCCGATGGGTAACCCAGACAAGAAATCATTGCTACCATCTGAACGTGCTTGCTAATCTTTCTTTCAACAGGTCCCATCACCCGTTCAACGGTAGCCGGCGCTCGTCCGCTCGTGGAGGAGCATCGGATTCACCTCACGTGAGATAATTTCAGCAAGCCATTGACTCGATCCCTCCTGTCACCGCTCAAACCCTATACTCGCTCTTTCGCAATTTCTATTACCGATCGACACTCACCAACAATGGCTCCTCACGCTGACGTTGCTGCCAATGGCACCGTGAACGGGTCGGCTTCGGCTCCCACCTCGAACCTCTTCAAGGTTGAATCTCCTGACGTTGTCTACACTGACGATGAGATCAAGACCAAGTATGTTTACCGTACTACCGCTGTCACTCGCACCGACGATGGCAAGTATGTTGCGGCTCCAAAGGAGGCCGTCTACAACTTCAAGGTTGACCGCAAGGTCGGCAAAGTCGGCATGATGTTGGTCGGCTTGGGTGGCAACAACGGCACCACCGTCACCGCCGGCATCATGGCCAACCGCCGTGGTCTTGTCTGGGATACTCGCGAGGGCAAGCAGAGCGCTAATTACTATGGCTCCTTGGTCATGGGCTCCACCGTCAAGCTCGGCACTGATCCCAAAACCGCTGAGGAAATCAACATTCGTTTCCACGATTTGCTCCCAATGGTTCACCCCAACGATCTCGCCATCGGTGGCTGGGACATTAGCGGAATGAACCTCGCTGAGGCCATGGACCGTGCGGCCGTCCTGGAACCAACGCTCAAGGATATGGTCCGCAAGGACATGGCTGCCATGAAGCCGTTGCCAAGTGTTTACTATCCGGATTTCATCGCCGCTAACCAGGAAGCCCGTGCCGATAACGTCCTTCCGGGCTCCAAGGCCTGCTGGGAACACGTCGAGCAACTTCGCAAGGATATTCGGTAAGTATCCTGCCAAATCAGCAAAACGAAAACCTGTATTTACACAAAAGTTTAGGGAATTCAAGGCTGCAAATTCTCTTGACAAGGTGATTGTTCTCTGGACTGCCAACACCGAACGTTATGCCGATCTTTTGGCTGGTGTCAACGATACGGCCGATAACCTCCTCAAGGCCATCAAGGAGGGTCATGAGGAAATTTCTCCGTCTACCGTCTTCGCTGTTGCCTCCATCCTTGAGAATGCTCCATTTATCAATGGGTCACCTCAGAATACCTTTGTCCCTGGTGCCATCCAATTTGCTGAACAACATGGAGCATTCATTGGTGGTGACGACTTCAAGTCTGGCCAGACAAAGATGAAATCTGCCCTGGTTGACTTTTTGATCAACGCTGGTATCAAGCTTACCTCCATTGCTAGCTACAACCACCTTGGTAACAACGATGGAATGAACCTTAGCTCTCACAAGCAATTTCGCTCCAAGGAAATTTCCAAGTCTAACGTCGTCGACGACATGGTGGCCGCTAACCACGTGCTTTACAAGAAGGGCGAGCACCCTGACCACACTGTTGTTATCAAGTACATGCCCGCTGTTGGCGATAGCAAAAGGGCTCTCGATGAGTACTACGCTGAAATCTTCCTGGGTGGCCACCAGACCATTAGCATGTTTAATGTCTGCGAGGATTCCTTGTTGGCTTCTCCTCTGATCATTGACCTTGTCTTGCTTGCCGAAGTCATGACTCGTGTTAGCTGGAAAGCTGCTGATGGCGATAAATACAAGGGATTCCACAGCGTTCTCAGCATTTTGAGCTACATGCTTAAGGTATAGTGCAACCCTTCTTGTCCCACGCCTAGCATCTATACTAATTGTGACCAAGGCTCCGATGACTCCTCCAGGAACTCCAGTCGTGAATTCCTTGGCCAAGCAACGTGCTGCTGTTACCAACATCTTCCGTGCATGCGTTGGTCTCCAGCCCGAGTCCGACATGACCTTGGAGCATAAGCTCTTCTAAATGTGGGAGCTAAGGTTCCGAATGCGTGTGAAATTTGACGGTTTTTGCTCCTGATTTGATTCTTGAAGCCCTGAAATTGCAACCAATAGGTAGTTCAATCTTCCTCTGTGAAGAGCCTTCACAGACAATCCCTCATTAGATACTTAGGAACTACCAATTATTACAATATTCAAATAAAATTCATATCTTTATCCAGCAATAGCTTCATATTGCCTTTTCGTCCAATATTTTCTTCTTCGCATTTGATTCTGTAGAATTCAGCGGCTCGGTCATTTCTTGTCCAAAAGGGGTAGGAGGGGCTAAAAGAGAGGTTGTTATACGAACCACAGCAACAATAACTCTTCTTCCTACTGCATGCTTAGTTGACCAGCAGTGGTCTTCCCAGATGGCTACTATTCTTGAGTTTTTCTCTCCTGACAGGAATTTGGCGAAGGAGAGGAGAAGGGAGGACGAAGACCGCATAAGCAACCAGGATGAAGACTGTTCTCCTTGGATCGAGTCGCCGGAGTGGTCGCCACAGAAATCTTACCGAGAAATGGCTATTAATGATCTTACCATTGGGCCAGGCTATGTTAGTCTCATCGTTAGGGTGGTGAATATTTACGACTCAAAGAATCAATATGCCACTTCGAGCGATGAACGCAAAAGGCCCGCGAAAGGGCACTTTAGGATCCAAGCAAGGGACTGGGGGGGGTCCATTATGGTGAGTAATAAAGTATCCTTTGACTTCTCTTGTCCAACCGAACCCTGTGACTGATATGAGAGAAGATTCATTTGTGGTATCTGGAAGTTGAATACGACATTCATCTCGGCACCCTGCTCATGGTCTGGACCACACATATTTCAAAGATGAGACCATCTCCGAAGGAGGGAACCAGCCTTCTAAAGACAAGTATTTTCCCGGAGAAAGATCGTTTTTGTTTTGTCCGCGTTGTGCGGAATGATTTCGGGATCGTTGGGCGCGTTCCCATCGGTGATTGTTTGAGGATGGTAAGATTGAATAATATACAGAGGCTGGGAGGGGAGGAGGCATCAAATGTGTTGGTGTGGGTGAAGGTAGTAGGCAAGATTCATAAAGGTACGTAATATTTGCTTGAAAATATATCAGATAGGGGGCTTGGATTTAGTGACGGTTGTGTGCAGTGTCTCAGATATCCGGGGGCAGACAGATTGCCGAACGGTGCGATGTTGGGATTGCGGACGATTCTGGTGAAGCAATCCTTTCTTTAACGGGGTATATATCGCGCTCGGCGCAAAAATGGCTGCCGACTTCTACGATACTATTGCTTCGAAATTTAACTTGGTATGGGAAGCGGGCGTACGTCTCCGCTCGGAGCCAGATAGAGGTGGATCCAGATATTCCGGAGGCGGAATGGTTAAGAAAGTATGCAAATTCGATGACAGCACATGTGAATGAAAATTTTCCGGAAAATGGTATGTCGAGTTTGAATTGCGACGGTAGAATCGCCGGCTAACGCGATGATTGAAGTTTTCGATATTGAAGCCTTCAAGGAATGCGGAGATAGACTGAAGTTTACTTTTGAGGATATTGACAAGTGGTATGCATGAATCACTCCTTTTTATTAAGACAATGTTTTTGATTGATGCTATAACTGTAGCGCAAGATCCACGCCTAAAGGTTGGTCTCTTTCTTAATGTGTTGACCTTATCTGATGAGGATATCAGAAACCTTTATGGGTTATCTCTGTGTCATGATCACAGAGGTGAATCTGGTGGACTTGTTTAGGAATAACCGGCTCTTTTGCATTGAATGGTATGTGAGAGATTTTTCAATCCCATTTTCAAAAACTGCTTCACAAGTCAGGTCCTCCAAGTTGTGGTATCCAGTTCTGACAATATTCACAGCTGCAATATGCCGATATTCGCCAACAACACATTCGAACAATGCGTTCATTGCGAGAAAGACGTCGATCTGAAACTAAATCCACGAATGGTAAGTTCAATCTGGCCATATCTTATAGTTTCACGGAGCTATCAACTTGGATGACTATCTCAGGAAACAAATGAGAAATTTTGGATACACACTTTGCTGTACTTCTACACGGCAATTTCTCTAACGATTTAAGATCGGGTCTCTCTCCGATGAAACCGGTTCTATTTCCTGCACATTTCCAGGGGACAATCAAACCAGGAAGAAACATCTTTCACTCCGGGGGCCATCGCCACTGCTCTGGTCGCCGCAAGCGTGGACGCAACTTCTAGGTCGTTCGCCGGCTGCACTCCTCGATGGAATGGATGATATGACGATTTTGCAAGAGCTGATGGTGCTAGAGTCGTTGATATTATACTCACGGGTTACAGTGTTGTTTGGGTGGAGTGGTGAGGTTGGTAAGTTGGCAGTTTGTGAAATACTGGCTGGTTGAGTGACTAGAGGTAAGTATGCGTAGTCAACCCGGTCTTGCGTAAAGGTGCTTCAGCTGCATAAGTTATACGAACGGAGATATATATGGAGCTTATGCGGGGAGTATCCTTCTGATATAATGCGATGATCGAATCCTAGATGGTACTCCATTTCCATTGCACCATAATCCAACTATAATGCACAAACTCTAGCACGCTCGCTATGCAATGCACCCGCAAATCTCAAAGAGCCATAATCTATTAAGCTCCCGTTTCTACCTCACTCCAAGAGGATACACTTTCGGAATATTACTCCGACTAGGCACGATCTCAGGAACCTTCACATACCTCTTCTTTTTCCTTACTTTATTTGTTAAGACCGGAGGCACCCTCCCCTTCCCACCAAGAAGCACATTTTCCATCCTCCCCGCCAACCCCAGTAACCTCCCTTCCTTGCCCGGCAGCCCCAGAATCTCCACCCCCACGGGCACACCCTCCCTTGCACGCTTACTTCGCGGTGAATATCCCGCGGGCAGAGTTATAGCAGGAAACCCCGTGACGGCGGCAAGAATGCCGTTTCTCCCGCGCTGGGAGGGGGAAGATAGTGGCACGGCGAGGGTGGTTTGGTGTGGGTATATGAGGGCGTGAAGGGAAAAGGTGGAGAATGTGGAGTGGACGGTGGCGCGGAGGGAGGAGGTGCGCTGTTTGCGGGTTGTGTAGGAGGTGTTGAGCGGGGAGGAGTGGAGGGATTGTGTTATTTGGGGGTATTGGTGCGGGAGGATGAGGAAGCGGGATTTTCCGCCGCGGGTGTAGAGGGCGGAGAGGGAGGGCGGAATGGCGGGGGAGTTGGTGGCGTGGTGGGCGGAGAGGTATGTGTCCATTGCGTGCTGGAATTCGTAGACTTGGAGGTCCATGGTGGAGTGGATGGTTGTGGAATTGTAGATTGGGACGGTGATGGGGATCAGAGTGGCGCCGGCGGCATGGAGTTTGCGGAGGGCGGATTCAATGACCTTGTTGACGGCGGAGGTGTCGGGATCAGAGGATTCCGCCGTGGCGGAGCGGTTGAAGAGCGTCTCGAGCACGCCGAATCGCATGCCTTGCAGCCACTTCCCGTCCGCCCTCCGCTGCCCGTCTTCGTCCAACCCCGACACCTCCGCCGAGTGATAATCCCCGCCTCTGCCCTCAATCACCCCCAGCAACGCCGCAACATCCCCAACCGTCCTGCCCATCGGCCCAACGACATCCTGACTCCACGAAGCCGGTATAACACCCCGCGTATCCACCACTCCCCAACCGGGCCTCATCCCCACCACTCCGCACGCACTCGCGGGACTCCTCACCGAATTCATCGTGTCCGTCCCCAGCCCCAACACCCCAAACCCCGCCGCCAGTCCC
>LJPK01000179.1:278721-322320 GCA_001430945.1 Amauroascus niger
CCGCGCGCCAGTCCCGCGCCCGTCCCGCCGGAGCTTCCACCGGGCGTGCGCGACAAATCGTACGGATTCACCGTCTGCCCGCCGAGTGAGGACACGGAGATTCCTTCCAGCGCGAGTTCTTGCAGGTTTGTCTTGGCGAGGAGGATTGCGCCGGCGCGTCGGAGGCGAGAGAGGACGGGCGCGTCGAGGTGCGGGCGGAGGGAGGAGAGGGCGAGGGAGCCGCCTGTTGTGGGCATGTCGAATGTGTCGATGTTGTCTTTGACGAGGATGGGGATGCAGAAGAGAGGCGGGAGGCCAGCTGCGGCTGTGACTGCGGCGGTGGTGAGGTTGGTGGTGGCATTTTGAAAGCCCGTGGGTGTCAGGAGGTTCTCATGGTAAGCCTGTTTCTTTCTGAAAACCGCGTCTAGTGCGTCGGCGGTGTGTAGAGCGGTGGGATTGAGGGTGATGATGGCATTGATGGACGGGTTGTAGGTTTCTATCTGGGAGATGAAGACGGAGATGATGTCCCGACATGTCGCTTTCCCTGAGAGTAAAGCGGAATGGACTGTTTCAATGGTAGCTTCGTGGGTCTCAAACCCAAGGCTGAGACTCGAGGGCGAGGACGACTGCGAGAAGAAGTTGAACAGGGACAGTGAGAACAGCAACTCCAAAAAAGATCGCATGTTGAACGATTGGGTGGTTGATTGGTTTGTTGGATTCTCTCCAAGAAGCTCAAGCAACAAACTAACTAGTTAACTGAACAGTGAAGGCATCACCACTACTAACTATTCCGTATGTATGTTACAGGGAAAGTCTCGGGTTTAAATAAACAAGTATTGCATTCCATAAGACTTGGGGGCAATAGTTAAGAGAACAACGGGGAGTAACTAGTTAAATCTCTTGATAGCAGAAAACGCAGAGAAGAACATGTCTGTATAAGGGAATGTTGAGCGGTAAATAAGTAGCAGGGCAAAACAAAACCATCCTCCGAGATTACAAGCTAGAGACGGATTTCGGATCCTCTGTATTTGGAGGCAGCTCGTCGTCGGCGATTTCTTTTTCCACGGGCTTTAGATCCTTGAGGTCCTTGATCTCCCTCCTGTTCAGATGAGTTTGTCTGATAATGCCGATGCCAGCAGCAACCCCCGTCGTGTTGCCAGTCCTGGTCAGCGTATATCTCGATCCCGACCTCCCGATCAGGACGATGGTGGCTTCGTAAGAGACTGAAAAGTAGCCGCGATAGTAGAGGAGCTCGATTTGAGTGAAGTCGCCCGGGTCGACCTCAACCTCTCCCGTCCAAGTAATCGTCGAGCTTTGCTCGTATGAAGTAGAATTGGTCCTGGTTTCCGTAACCGTCCACTCGGTCCCAACACTCGTTTCCGCAATGCCCCAGAATCCTATGGTGGAGGATACGGACACGCCCATCGACTCTGTCCAGCTCTCTTCGGAGGTGGCCGAGTTTGTGACAGTCTCGCTCCTCGCGATTCCTATTTTGATAGGATTCCGGCCGTTTCTGTTGTCGCCTTGGATGATGTCGTAGCCGATAAGCTGAATCGCGTTGGGATCGGGAACGGTCAAGTAGTTCATGTCCACAGTGATACTGGCGAGAGCCTCCATGAAGTAGAAGCCAAGTCGATCGATATCGTTTCCATGACGGCCGGTGATTCCAAGCAAAAGACCGCTGTGCACGGATACCTTCCATGCAAAGTCGGCTCTCGCAGAGCCATGTTTCCAGATCCGGCCGGCACTAGTATAGATTTCGAGAAAGCCGATTCGTGTCCTGTTGTTCACCTGGGCCACCCACATACTCGTGATGAACTCGCCTTTCGCAAAAGTGATCGAGAAATGGACGGCACCGCCGATGCTGCCAAAGATAGGAGATTGGGCGCCGTTGTCATACGAGATTCGAATCCCTTGCATACATCCGTCAGGGTACGTACCACCTCGTGGCCGTTCCCACACTTCGATCCTGTTCACCATGGGTAACCCCCTGGTGCCGGCGGTGGTCGCTAAGCAGTGACTGAACGGAGAACCGCCGCTGCCACCGATTTCCCAATGATGGATAGTCATTTTGAAGGGATGGGATATTTTCAAGCAAGAAAAACTAGAAGTTTTAAGAATTGTTGTTTCACCAAAAGAAGGTTGTGTCGCAAAGAAAGCAGTTGTGAAAGGGAGAGAATCGAGGGACTTTATATCTTCTCCTCAATTTGCTATCATCCTCCTTCTCTTTCTCCTTCTTGTTCCTGTTCTTCTTTCTCTTTCTCCTTCTTGTTCTTCTTCCTCTTCCCTGTCCTCCTCCTTCCCCTCCTCCCGCCAACCCCTCTCCAGCATTATCAGTATCCAACCGCCCCAGACGGCAATCTTCAAGCTGAGAAACAAGGGTAATTTCAAGCAATCCCTGTGGATTTGTTATGTGCGGAGGAGAGAAGTGGGCAGTGTGTAGTCGACTTCAAAATCGGTGTAATGGGTCATAACACCATTACATATGTATATACGTAGCTGCGCCATCGCTCTACCGGCAAACTGCGGCGGAAGACACGGAAGAAAAAGCGAACACGGCAGCTCGACAGTATCCCAGCCAGCCATCATCCAGTGTTGACTGGGATAAAGTCAGGTAATTGCTCCCATCTTGATAGAAGAGTGGTTAGAAGAGAGAGAAAAACCGAGATTCACCCGAGCCGCAGCTCTCTCCTCTTCTTCATCATCATTGTCTGAGACTTGTGTGTGAATGAGCTGCCAACCCTTTCCCTAGTTAATTGCAGCACGGACATCAGAATCCCCGTCATCCCTGTTGAGACGCAAGCCTGGTTGTAGCGAGACTCGAGACGACAGGCGAACTGAATGAGATGCGGGCGGCCTTGGGAATTTCCACCTTCGGAGAAACAGGCATGCGATAAAACGTTCAATTGCAGTTTTGATTAGGACTACTCACTCTCCTAACTAACTAAATCAAAATGGGCTGGTTTCAAGCAAAATCAAAGAGTGATGGTAGTTTTAACGACTGGCGTTGGAGGTGATGAAATCTGAGAGCCCCCCTGAAAAAAAAGAACTTCAGCTGATCATCTCATCTCAATCTCCAAGAACAATTCTTCTTCCGTCCAACAGCCAAAACGACTGATTTAGCCAACGACCCAATCTCCAGAAACGCCATCACATTTGGGATGCCAGTGATGTGTTGAACAACTCCCTACGTCCATGCAACTCGATCCTTTCGACAGCTGTGGTTGGATTCTTTTTTATTTTATTTTTCGTTTCAGAAAGAATCGACGAGAACGACCTGTCTTTTTTGAATCAACGTCATGAAAAAAGTGCCGTTCTCCCAAAGCGATGACTTACTGGTCCGCTCAATGAGTATCGCAATGGACCACAATGCCCATGCTGCCGTTGCAGGTCTCGTACGGCGGACCGTCAACGTGGCAGCCGGTCGGAGTGCCGCCACAGCAGAATCTGCAGCCGCCGAGCGGAGTGCAGCCGGTTGTTGGTGTCTTGCACGCTCGGGTTATCAAGTCGCCGCTGCTCGCAGGGTGCGCTGCGGCCATGAGGAAGACGGAGGAGAGGACGGCGAAGACGAAGAGCTTCATATTTGCTTGGATCGGGCTTTGGGAGGATGGATACAATTCAAATGCTGATATTGATGGCTTTGGCTGATCAATGGTCTTTCGAAGATGCCTTTTTCTTCGGGCAAGTTCTTTCTGGGTCCTTTTATATCTTACTCTCATCCTCTACGTCCCTAAATATCCCATTCACGATGGTGATATCGCTGGCTTCTGTACACGGGAGAGCAAGAGGTTGAGGACCCCAAGGGAACCTGCATGCCATCCCTTTGCGGTGTCCCACATGCGAGCGCGCCGGCTGGCATCCCGGTGAGGACCCTTGGGAAAATTCTCCGAGCGACATCTCGCACATGGCAAGCACTAGCTTTGGTTTCGTTTTCTTTTTACCCGTTCGCTTTTGCTTTTCGTTTTGCTTTTCGCGTCTCCGCATTGTCGAAAGCTCGCTAAGCCGGCGATGAAGGTACTCAATTCCTCGTCCACCGCGCGGGATTCCGTGTCTTGGCCGTCAATTGTGACATGAAGGCTAAGCCCATCGCCCCGTCCGGACTGGCAGATTGTCAGTGATTCCATATCTTTCTGATCCCGTCGCTGTAAACCTCGCAGCATGGTGAGGTGGTCGGGCGGACATAAATACGGGCATTATGCCGTATGCCATAATGTGGAACCAGAGCTCTGAGCCTACTATTTACCTCTCTCTCTCACGGCGAATTTGACGCAGCAATGCATCTCAATGTTTGGGCCGCTGTGTCCATCATATCCGTCCTCCATGGCCATGCTCTGGCTTATCCGCGGCCGGATACTATACCGCCGTCTCCCACTGGAGCTTCATGCACGTACGTCCCTGTTGTCTCCCCTCGGTGAAAGGCGAATTCGTTTTTTAGCTCACTGACCTTGGACAGTCTGCATGAGGATCACTGGGACTGCACATCGTTCTGCACTACAACCTCATCATGGCTGGGCATTGAAACCACTGTTACAGACTTTGGCGCCTTCCAAAGCTCACTAGACGCTGAGTATGGCACCAGGTCTTTGTCCGGAAGCCGTGTGCCCGTTCATACCACCGCTTTCTCGTTTCCCGGAGCCGGATTCATCACCGCATATGGGTACTATGACTCGGATGCCCTCACATCGGCAGGATACAAAATCATCTCCGGCGTGACCAGCATCACGGGCCTATGCGAGCCAACAGCAACCCTTCCGCCTTCCCCTACTGGCTCTGCATGTGAACCGCACGGCGACCATTGTAAGTTCTTTCTTCTCCAACCTCTCCATCCTTTAGTGTATTGAATTACAGATGTCGCTGACCGCTCTAGGGCATTGCGAGCCACTTCCATCAGCTACGCAGCCCTCGTCGCCGGCTACATGTGAACCCCATGACGACCACTGGCATTGTCCACCAGGCGTTCCTGAGCCCACAACTCCACCTCCTATTCAAACGTCTCTCCCAGCCACTACAGGAACCTGTGAGCCACACGGTGACCACTGGCATTGCCCACCAGGCGTCCCTCAACCTACAACGCCGCCTCCAACAAACAAACCTCCGCCTGCTACCACCACCACAGGCACTTGCGAGCCTCATGGTGATCATTGGCATTGTCCTCCTGGCGTACCGGAGCCCACCACTCCTCCAGCTCAACCATCATCTACAGGAACCCCAGTGGGCCAATGTGAGCCTCATGGAGATCACTGGCATTGTCCTCCAGGTGTTCCTGAACCAACAACGCCACCTCCAACAAAGAAACCCCCTCCGGCCACTACAGGCATTTGCGAGCCTCACGGTGACCACTGGCACTGTCCTCCTGGTGTCCCAGAACCAACAACACCACCAGGTTCGGAACCTCCAGCATATAGCCCTCCTGCTGGTGCCTGCGAACCTCATGGTGACCATTGGCACTGTCCTCCTGGCGTACCAGAACCAACAACACCACCAGGTTCGGAACCTCCAGCATATAGCCCTCCTGCTGGTGCCTGCGAACCTCATGGTGACCATTGGCACTGTCCTCCTGGCGTACCAGAACCAACAACACCACCAGGTTCGGAACCTCCAGCATATAGCCCTCCTGCTGGTGCCTGCGAACCTCATGGTGACCATTGGCACTGTCCTCCTGGCGTACCAGAACCAACAACACCACCAGGTTCGAAACCTCCGACACATAATCCTCCTGTCGGAGATTGCGAACCTCATGGCGACTACTGGCATTGTCCACCAGGTGTCCCACAACCCACAACTCCACCAGGATCATCGCCCACGACTGCACACCCATCTGATAAATGTGAACCGCACGGAGACCACTGGCACTGCCCTCCCGGTGTTCCGGAACCCACAATTCCTCCACCGGGATTACCTGCAACGAACCCACCTCCCGCCAGTGAATGCGAACCCCATGGGGACCACTGGCACTGCCCACCAGGTGTCCCACAACCAACAACACCACCAAACTCACCACCTACAAATGCGCCTCCAGCCAGCGAATGTGAACCCCATGGAGACCATTGGCACTGCCCTCCAGGCGTCCCGGAACCTTCCACCCCACCGGGTTCATCACCTCCGACAAACACCGCCACCTTTGCCGGCGAGTGCGAGCCTCACGGGGACCATTGGCACTGTCCATCAGGTGTTCCCGAGCCCTCAACGCCTCCACCAGCTTCGTCTCCGACGTCTGTTGGACCTTCGACTACATCACCCATCGAGTTTGACGGTGCCGCTTCTAGGCAAAGGTTTTCACTTGTCGGCGCCGTGGTGGCCAGTTTGATTGTTGGCTGGAGCATGATCATATAATCAATACACAGCTTCGAGTGATTTTGGCAGATATATATAGCTTCCTTTTTTACTTGCTGAGTCTTCTTCTTCTCGATCTTTTCGAGAGACACTCATATTTCCATATTTTCAGGATATCACAACGAAGAAAACATTATCATTAAGACAACATACAATAATTACAATGAATAACCATCCTTCAGATCAAATCCCACCTAGTACCTTCGGCGAACCACTCAATGGCAGGATTTTAGAATACAGAGAACATGATCCATCCAGTTCACCAAATATCCCAAGCTAAAAGACGAAGGTATTCCCAAATCCTCCAACTGCAAAATCAAAAGAAAAGCGACAAGGCCCGTATTTTTCTTGAAAGATTCCCTATATCCAGTTTGCATTCCAAAGCGAAGCCTGCGAAAACCATGAATTTCTGCCGATGGTAACAAATGAACTGCGCAACTGGAACGTCCCTGTTCCAATGGAAACAGAAAGATTAAACATGCAAATCGCGATTTGCTCACACGAAGCGATTCAAGCAATGTTTCAAAATCCGATGAAAAAAATGAAAAAGGTGGGTATTAGCTATGAAGTTGCCTGGTGTAATTTGTTTTCTGGCTCAATCTCAGGTTTGGCCTGATCCCCTGTCTGTACCGAAACTTCTTGAATTGGCGTGGTGTGGCTCAATGCGTCTTCCAGCGTTGCTTTGATCGTCTCCTCAATTGCCGGCATACTTGGGTCTCGAATTAATATTTCTCTCGAAGGGTTAGGTGCTGTTTCTACAAAGGTTTCACTGGCCTCGTTCGAAAGGAATTCAGGGGATAGCTGAGTGGGTATAGAAGGGTGTTCAGGCGCGGCTTCTACAGTCGTTTCAATTGCTTCATTTGACGACAATTCCGATGCGCTTTTAGATGTAGCCATAGACGGCTCTGCCACGACATATTCTTCAGCGAGTGGTGATTTAGTAATGCAGCTAGTGCTTTCGGGAGAGGTTTGATCCAGTTCTTGGCTCGCTACATCCTGCGACTCTCCTTTGTCCATTGGGTTATTTCTGACCGTCCCGGATAATAGTTCCTCTGCTTTTACTGGTTTGTCGATAATTGTTTCCCGGGAAGAAGGCTCCTTTGTTTCCATCGGTTTGTCAGTGATTGTTTCTGGTGGAGACGGTTCCTCGTCAACCTTTGGTAGGACCGTAACAACATCCATCGCCGTAGTCTCCTGAGGTACAACTGGTGGGGGAGAAGTCGTTGGAACCTGAGATGCCCCGAACGGCAAGGATGACGCCGGTGAAGCAGATGTACTAGGCTTACCTTGGCTTCCAGAAGATTGATCTCTCGTCATGTCGAGCGACGGGCCGCGGTTGGTCTTGCCGTCCCTGCTAAAGAAAGCCAAGCTTGTACGAGATGTGGTTCTATCATGGTCAAAAGTGGGAGGGCTTTGGGCGCGTCCATGTTCCGGCTCTTTCTCCTTCATACCATCTTTCACGTGGGAAACTTTGGCTTTAAACTTGCTGAAAAAGCCCTTTCGCTCTCCGTCGCCATCATCTTTAGCGATGGGCGTGCTAACTTGGTTTCCGCTGACCACATCAGATGCTTGAGATGGCAGAGTCGACGATGAACTCTGCTTGTGGACCTGCGTTGTATCATTTGATATCATCTGACTGTGTAAAGTCGAGCTTGCGAGTGAGGAATTGCTGAAACTAGCACCAGCGTGAGTACCGACTGGCGGAGGAGACATACTGAGGGAAACGGGTTCACCAGATCGTCTCGATGACCGATGAAACCTCCAACTCCGTCTCTTGTCCTTCTTATCCGAATTTTCCTCAACATGCTCCATGTCTGACTGGTCAGTAACATAGTTCAGTGAGGGTGAAGGTGTTCGGGACAAAGTTGACTTCAAAACACTCTCCGTCGCCATTTGGGAACTGGATCTCTCCTCGGAGTTGTTCGGATTCCTCGCCGCGTTCATCGCAGCGGCCATACTACTAGTACCGGGTAACCTCGGCGTCGAAACGTGTGATTGATCCAGATCCGAATCCGACAACCCGCGCACCAAGGGTGGAGGTGGTGATCCAAAATCTTCTGTGGGGTTTTGAAGTGACTGCGTTGAGCTCTGTGCACTTTCACTTGCACTACCCGGTATTCGTCTTTTTTTTCTCAATCTATTAGGTGGACGGCCTTCTTCAGGCGGGCTAGACCATGTAAAGAGCGATCCTATTTTACGTTCTTTGCCAGGAGTTATGACCTGTTTCGAATCGACGACACCCATGGCGCTCTGTTGCGGCTGAGTGTCAAAGGCCATTTTCGGTGTGGGAGGATTGATATCGATACGCATGTCCGGTTTAACTTTTATGGCTTCATTCATCATTTCCACTGATGGGACACGACTTTGAGACCGTGACGTCGGAAGTGGAGAGGCGGGCGGTGACAATCCGTCAGCTGGAGGGTCCGGCTGCTGTGATGACCGGTTGAATGCGTTTGGCGAGAGACCTTGGGGCCGCTTTGAAGGAACAGTATTGCTTCGATGAACCCCGAAGCTATTGATCGATTTTGGCGTTGTTGGACTGGCAACATTTCCACCTGAATTTTTCGAATGCCTGGACGATATGGATACATTTCTTCGCAAGGCTTCGTACTTCCGAAGACTATCTGCACCGCCACTAGCATTTGAGGCTGAACGGCGTACACCAGACTTTGGCGAGTGTGCATATATACCTTCTTGCATTTCTTTGACTGTTTGTTCATCCGCCGCAGTGCCGGTCATGCCAAACAAAAAGTTGTCTTGATTTTCGATGAGAAAAACGAGTACGTCTTGACTCATTTTATACTCCTGTGGCGACATGTCATGGTTGGGATGAGACAACAAACCTGGCTGGAATATCGCCGCCAAATTTGCAGCCGTCATTCGATTTAGGTCAGACTTGGAAGCGAATACCGTGAGCAGATCCAATATGTATAGGAGAAGCTGGCGATTTAATGGAGGCAGTTCCTTTATTAATTGCTGATATCTTGCCACGGCTTCCTTACGGTTAAACGTGGTTGGGTCATCCGGCTGTCCATCTTCTCGCTTAGTCTGGGGTTGCCGATACCGTATTGGGTCTCGGAACCGCTCATAAAAGTCAAGTGGAACAATAGGCTCCGGAAGTTGATTGAGGTATCGACGCAGAATGTTGGCGGCATCGTGAACTGTGTACCCAGTCCAATCTAGACCTTTACCGTATCGATCTGGAGAATTGAAAACTTCTTGCAGATCCTTGATTCGCTTGGCCGAACCGTTAAGGCGGAAAATACCCTCGACGTCGGTGGCTAATTAAAAGACGAAAGACATTAGAGATAATCCCATAACTTGATACGGGCGATAGTTTACCTTTCTCCTTCAAGAATACCCCGCATTTAGCTACCACGATAGGGACATAGCCATACACAAAGCTTTTTCCATCCTCGCCGGTCAAAGATATGGCGACATTCGCATATTTGATACTGACGTTCAGAGGTACCCCGAAGATACCAGCTGGCGGTGGCACTACAAATCAAACAAACTCAGTCAGTTCAGATCTGCCATACAGAGTAAGATCCCAGCTTTTGAGAATATGCGAATATTCCATTACAGCCTGTGCGCATCCAGCACGTATGTCCCGCAATGAAATTATCGTGTGGGAAGGAGGTAGAAAGTACCAGACTCGTCCTTCTTTGTATTCCGCTTGAACTGTTTCCACCAAGATGTCAAATCCCGCTTTGATGGAGGAGACGGGGCATCTGCGGGCAGGGATGATGCCGGTACCATAGTTGTGGGAGGCCGTGCGGAGTTTGGCGCAGGGTTCCGTTGAGCGTTCGCCATGGCTGTGATCTGCTTTCCTTTAGTGGAAGATGAACAGCTTCCCTAAATAAGGACCTGTGCGTGTATGCACAGATATGTCCCACACTAGATGCTGAGATGAGAGTGGTAAGGAAGCCAAGGGGAAAAAGAGTGATCCGGACTGTCCTGGCTTGAGCGAATGGACTAGATGGACATAGAATCTAGCAACACGAACGGGCTAGACAGGAGCAGATTGCCGTAAATACAGGCGAAGTTTGTATTTTTCTGTAAATCGAGTGTAAGACAGAAGAGGCGCCATGCAAGAGTGCGCGGCTTCGGGCTGTGTTAGATTAGCACGATGAGTACTGATGGAGTTCGATGCTGTGTATGGTGCGTATTGCGGCAAATCGAATTTCACGGGATCATGAGACGACCGATTCGCATCGAGAGATGTTGTTGCTCCGACCAAGCAACCCAGATGGCAATTCGTGCTGCCACGCGAGAGAGGGAGAGAGAGAGTGTGTGTGTGTCAGAGAAAGAGTTCGAGTCTCGAGTTCCGGAATGGTAGTGGGCGAGATTCAGAACGAACGGCGCGATTGACTAGTGGGATTCCCAAGCCCACACAGCAAGCGGGTGGAGACAAGACTCGAGATGAAACAAGGTGAACCAGGGAAAAAAGGAAGCCTGGCCAGAGAGGAACTAAATGCGAGGATATCGGTCCATAAGAGAGAGAGGGAGATATAGAATGACACAGAGAGAGAGAGGCAGGATGAGAGGGGGGGAGAAAGAGAGATGTGAAAGGGAGAGAGAGCAAGAGAAGAAGAGAAGAGAAGAAGAAGAGAGGAACAAGGGAAAGACTGCAGAAGAGAGGCGGTTGGCATCCTCCTGGCCAATGAGCGGCTGTGATTCTGCTGGATGTCTTGCCTGTTTTGGGGCGTGAGAGTCACGTGGAGGCGGAGGAGGAACAATGTTTGGCCGAAGTGAAATTCCAAAAAAAAAAGAGAGAGAGGGAAGCCAGGAAGAGTGTGAGAATAACAAGAAGACAGGAGAAGAAGAAGAAGAAGAAGAAGAACAGGAAGAAGAACAGAGTCAGTGGGAGAGAATCTTATCAACTGTGGAAAAATATCACCCATAATCACTAGCAGCCATGGATGGGTATGCTCCCTTTTGTCGCCTCTTAACCTGTGAGCTCATCGAAGCGGCTAACCAACACTTCTCCAGACTCACAGCAACCGAGCAGCAGGAGCTCCAGAAGCGCATGGAGAAGAAGCAAATCAAGGAGTTTATGGGGGTAATGCCATCTCCCCCTAAAGCCATTGCTGGACGTCGTGTGGACGAGAGGCACGGAGCTAATCTTTCGATTGATTAAAAAAAAACCAGGCGTATTCGATGATTGTCCAACGCTGCTTCGATGACTGCATCAACGATTTCACAACCAAGTCCCTCATCTCGCGGGAACAGGGCTGCGTCAATCGGTGCTTCGATAAGTACATGAAGACCGCCGAACGGGTCAACCAACGCTTCCAGGAACAGGGCAATGCCATGATGCAGTCCGGCCAGATTCCCGGCACCGGCAAATAAAACAGAGAGACGCTTCACGAGATTCTTTTGTCCTTTCCGACTTTTGAATTCTGTTTGTTTCCTATCTTCCTGCGTTCTTCCGACTTTTCCTTTTCTTTTCCTTTTTTTCTGGGTCGCCTGGATTTTTTTGTGGTTTCGATCGCGATCGTATGAACGGAAGAATCGGGAAAATATCCGAAACAAACGGCATTGTAACTGTACACTATAACCTATCGAATTTTAATGTGTCTAGAGGCCCATAATCCGTTTGCGTTCCTTGTCGTTTGTGGTTCTAAGGATGCCTGTGAACGTCAGCAGCTTCGCCGCCGGTTTCGCTTCTCTTACGAGGAATTGATCATTCTAACCCCTCAACCCTGGTATTCCCCGGAGTATGCCGATTCAGAGGCTACCGGCCGCTTCTCCCACTGGACAATTACGATGATGTTCTTGTTACCGTCGTCTCCATCCCTGGGTCTGCAGATTGAGGATGATCGAGCTCGTTTCGTCGCGCGTTTTCCTAGACGTCAATCGGGAGGTGATTTATCATCCAACCCGATTCTGCGGTATCATTGGGCATGCATGGTGTTTGAGAGCAGTATATCATCCGAGTTTCGAAACACACATTCCTGGGTATGGATGGGAGTTCCATAGCGCAGAGAAGAAGACAAAAGTCGGCTCTTCCTAACGTTGTGTAGTTTCTCTCCCCATCTAGCTACTTCCTGTGCAACGATATCGGGATTCCACCACTTGCTCCTGACGTGGAAAACGAACTGTCAATGAGGGAGTTGTTCCCTCCGCATTCTTGTGTTCCATCAGCGCTTTCAGGGTGTGGGTATGCGGGGAAGAATGCACGCTCGACTGTGCAGTCGAGATCCGAATCCTCCGTTGGAGCTCCGGAGCTGCTATTTTCCTCTTCCATTGCGGATGTAGTTAGAACTCAAAGAGTCTTCCAGATCCATAAACAAATAAGAGAAGAAAAAGCAGATTGCAATTGCCTGGTCTGTTCTCACAGAAAAGAAATGCGTGAAAGTTGTCATGTTCCTTTTCCCCCAGCAAAAAAAAAAGAACCAAAAAGTCCCCCCTCCCCCCCTCACGGACAACCCGAACCTCCCCCCGGAACTCCCTAACTAACTCCCTAACAAAACTACCCCTCCCTCCTCTTCTTCTTCTTCTTCCCCAACACCCTGCCTGCCCCTCACTCTCGCCGGCTTCCGATCGTTCTCGAAACAGAATAAATATCCTGTTCTCCGTCTTCCCCGTTAGTTTGCTAGCAATCCCCCCTCAAACCTCCCACCCTTCATTTATCATCACCATCCATTTACCAACAGGCTCTCAATCTTTTGCTCCCCTCTTTGCTCGCTTCTCCTCACAGAACCACTTATAAAGCTGCCCCGCCCCATCCCAATCCTGGTTCGTTGTCCATCCCGGTCTCGGCATTCACTGGTTTTAGCTCGTCAATCCCAATCCTTGACGTTCCTGGAACCAGGTCGTAGCAATTTAATTCGAGATGGCCGATACTGTAGGAAAGGTGAGCAATTGTCTTTGTTTGCTTTGTGTGGTCGTAATCGTGAAAACTATTGGGCTGACTAGTATTCGATCTCATAGACTATTACCTGCAAGGTAGGGCTCACCCTTCCCAGACACTTACCCTTCCCAGAGACTTACGAACCCTCCGGATTGCTTCCAATGTTTGAAACTATTGAAACCCAAATGCGTTCAATGAGACATTCGCGGAACTGCAGGAAGGCAACAACGGCTGATAGGAGTTAGGCGGCGGTGGCTTGGGAGCCCGGAAAGCCATTGTCGATTGAAGACATCGAGGTTGCTCCTCCAAGAGCGCACGAAGTCCGGATTCAAATTCACTATACCGGTGTTTGCCATACAGGTACACGACTCCGGATCAACTGCAAGAGTTTCGAGCGTGCTGATTTCGTGTGTTTGCAGATGCGTATACTCTTTCCGGAAAGGATCCCGAAGGCGCGTTCCCCGTGGTTCTCGGGCACGAAGGTGCAGGTATCGTGGAATCGGTTGGCGAGAACGTCACTTCTGTGAAACCGGGTGACCATGTCGTTGCTCTTTAGTATGATTCTTTTGCCCCGGAAAAAATATATCAGTGTGCTTTCCTAACACCGCGTGAAGCACTCCGGAATGCGGGGAATGCAAATTCTGCAAGTCGGGAAAGACGAATCTCTGCGGTAAAATTAGAGCTACTCAAGGAAAAGGCGTCATGCCCGACGGAACCAGTCGATTCAAGTGCAAGGGAAAGGAGCTGCTGCATTTCATGGGCACATCGACATTCTCTCAATACACCGTTGTCGCCGACATCTCCGTCGTGGCTGTGACTGACAAAGCCCCGATGGATCGTACATGCCTTTTGGGCTGTGGTATCACCACCGGTTATGGCGCCGCAGTTGTAACGGCCAAAGTTGAAGAGGGCTCCACTGTTGCCGTCTTCGGTGCCGGCTGCGTTGGTCTCTCGGTGATCCAGGGTGCTGTAAAGAATAAGGCCGGTAAGATCATCGTGGTGGATGTCAACGACAGCAAGGAAACCTGGTCTCGCAAATTCGGTGCCACCGATTTCGTCAACCCGACCAAGTTGGGCGACAAGAGTATCCAGGAACACCTGATTGAAATGACCGATGGCGGTTGTGACTATACCTTCGATTGCACCGGCAACGTTGGCGTTATGCGCGCCGCTCTCGAGGCATGCCACAAGGGATGGGGCCAAAGTATAGTCATTGGTGTTGCAGCTGCGGGACAGGAGATCTCCACCAGACGTAAGTAGTATATACCCGAGCATTGCCATTTTGTTTTTCTCTCTCTGTGTATATGTGGTGAACCAAAAAGCTGATATCTTTTGAAGCATTCCAACTTGTCACAGGTCGTGTGTGGAAAGGATGTGCTTTCGGCGGCATCAAAGGCCGCTCGCAGCTCCCTGATCTCGTCGACGACTACCTCAAGGGCGACCTCAAGGTTGACGAATTTATCACCCACCGGGAACCATTAGCGAACATCAACGCTGCCTTTGAGCAAATGAAAGCTGGGGACTGCATTCGATGTGTTGTCGATACAAGAATTTAAAGCAGCGAGCATGATTCCGGACACCTTATGCACCCGGACTCCGGAGGCCTCACGTCTGCCACTTATCACTTCCGTATGTCGATGCCCCGGCGACTTTTCAATGTACATACATAACTTATGTCTGAGATTCTAATAGCAAAACCAACACAGGTTTTACTATGTACTGTACATATACTACCACAAGCTTTGTTGCCTAGACAGTAACATAACTCTGGCTTGCGCCAAATGATGGCTTGCCATGCATGAGGTAGGTCATCATTTCCCGGACCTTTCAGAAAACTCTGTGATGTTCTAGCCCATGGGCTGTTGTCCCAAAAGATCATATCAATCTATCAATAAAATGAAGTTTAATTTCTCTTGAGGTGAATGATATCAACGCTGGAGTGCAGATGGAGTATCGGCATCAGTTTCTCTTTGCATCAACCACACGAATTAGTTACTCCATAGATATCATACGGAGTAACCAACTAGTTAACTAGATGTCGGTCAATTCAGGGCTCTCTCTTCCCGTCAACCGTTCCTTCCAAGTCCACTCTCCCAACAGTCTGGTGATAGAACGGTCATGGGTGCGCTGCTCATAGTAGTGCTCGTCCCGACTGGAGTGTCTCTTCAGGAACTCATATAGTAGGTTTCGATCTGAAAATATGCAGCCAGTGAGTGCATATGTGTTTGATCAGTGGGAATGAGAATAAGCATCTCTTGAGTTAGTTTGGCTCATTAACTAACTTAGTTACATGCTTGTTCATTTTGGATAGTTAGTGTCCGTGCAGCGATTCGAACGAGACAATGACTCTCTTTCCGATCCGCTGTCTTTCGGAGGCTAGCATCGACGTTGATCGCGAGTTCGTTCAGCTTGCTTCATAGCCCGTCTGTTCTTTGATCCCGGCTCCAACGCTTGGCAGGACGCCGTCAAGCAAGCTGACTGGCGCGTATCTCGAAGATCAACCTCTGGTTGGCTTCGTTTGATGACAGGGAAGCCTGGTATTAATAGAAAAGCTGGGCTAGTTAACGAGTGAAACCAGCCATTTCAAACCGCCGGCTGGAAATTCCATGACCTGCTTCTTGGACTGGTAATTAGGGATTGTACGGAGTAGTTACCTGTTGGGTGTTTCTTTTTGCCACTGACTGCTCGCTGTTCGTTTAGAAATGAATTGATCTCAGCTGTTCTTTTTCTTCGGGGGATAAAATCACCGAATGGAATGAGCAAGCGAGGTCCCTTTCTTTTAGTTACCTCTATTAACTAATTCCTCTGTTACTCGGTTTCTTCCTTGTGAAACTCGATATCGTTTATCTCGTTCAATTGCCTCGAATGCTTCGGAGCCTCACTCAGCTGCTCTCGCAAGCGGGTGGTGGAGAATAAAAGAGGAGCCCTGAGATTCAAATCGAAGCCCTCTCAACCATCATGCTCTCAGCGCTTAAAGACCTCGGCGGGCGCATGCTCAGCTCGGGTTCACGGAGCTCGACTGGCGATTCTAGAAACTGGAACGCCACCACCTCGACGTCCTATGACCCCCTGTTCGTCGAGAGCAACGACGGTGCAAAGAACCCTGTGCGTCCAGAAGGATGGCCGGTGGAACCTACCCCGTTGACGAGGAGCAGGAGGGGTTATCTTCTGAACGTGGTCTGCGATGCGGCGGCCGTTGCGATGACGATCCCATTCTTGCTGCTTGGTATATACGCGTCGGAAAAGAAAGGTCTGGTTGTCAACGAGAAGGAATGGGGGACGCTGCAAGAGTGCATGAAAGTGGTATGCACACTGCAATATGACTCGAAAGCAAGAAAAAGACGTGGAGTGCTTTTGCTAAATTCAAATGCCTATATTCGCTTTTTTTCCCCTAGGCTGTTACTTCGTTCCCTATCATCTTCTCTGCGGTCATGAGCCGTATGACCCGGTCTTTTGCGACATGGCGACTGGAACGGGGAATCTCGCTTGGCCAGTTGGAACAGCTGTTCTGGAGCTCAACTGTGTTCAGCACGCTGTCGACACAATTCTTACTCGGCTCTTTCAACCTGCTCGCTGTTGGCTTGCTCGTTCTGTGGGCGCTATCACCCTTAGGCGGCCAGGCATCGCTACGTATCATCTCTACGGCTCCTCGCCTGGAGGTATCCAATGCCACCCTGGAGGTCCTCAATACCGAGAAGCTGTCATTCTTCGAGAGTACCTCTAATATTCAGGAATTCATTTCAACCTTGAATGGGCTATATCTAACTTCGCTGATGGCGCCACTACAAAACAAACTCTCTCCTACCGACCTATGGGGAAACGTGAAGATACCGCTGATATCGCAGCTGGATTCTTCTGTTCAAGCCAACTCCAGTGGATGGTACGACCTCCATCAACTGGAGCAACCGCCGTATTCCTCTCTGGTCGGCATCACTGTCTCAGATATCCCACAGACGGGAAACACTACATTCAACATCGAGACATCTTACTTCGATCTTAGCTGTGGGGATCTCGCGAAATCCGCTCCGGTGACGCTCGAACGCAATGTGACTTATGATATCGACGGGAAAACCCCTCGCATCTCACGCTTCCCAGGCGGGAAGTATATTGGGTCAAATGGCACTGAGTATTGCGGCAAGCTGTATTGCCAGTCCTCGTTCTCTCTCGGCATGAGCCATTATATTGAGAATTGGTCTTATCCTTCCCCATCCGTCACGGAATCCCGCAACGTCACCGGCAATGAAGTGACCATTCTGCCGTCGTCGCCTGTAATACTCTTCCAGGCTAGGTACTCTGGTGGTGTAGCTGCCTACTGCAACATAACCCGCGTCTATGTCGAATCAGCCGTTGAATGTACCGGTGATGCATCACGCCTCCGCAAGCCCAAGTGCGCGGTAACGGCAATACGAGACAGCAAACGCCCCCACCAGCCCACCGACATCACTCCATTCCTATTCGGAGCCACAATGATCAACTTCTCTTCCCATTTCGCCCAGTCCGACGGCCAAGGCCGCGCGGCCATCGCCACAATAACCGAACGCTTCATCAACAACACCGAAAACCCCCTTCTCAACAGCGCTAGATACCTCACCCTCGAAGGAGTCTCCGCGCGAGCCTTATCCCAGCGACTCACCCAAGTCGTCAACACGTACTGGCTTCCCAGCATCCTCGAAGGAGCCGTCGTCGGCAATTTTTCCACGTCTTTATCCCTGGACCCAGCCCGTCATCCAGGGACCGAACGCTACGAGGTACTGCGATCCACACCTGCGACGATAACCACCGCAAAGGATATGATCTACGTGATATCTCCCGGGTGGATGGCTATATTTATGGTCTCTTCGTTGTGCATGTTCATCGCGGCGGTGACGTCGACGCTCGTGGCGCATATGACATCGATTCCGGATGTGTTGGGATACGTCTCGAGTTTGACGAGGGATACGAGGTATTTTCCGTTGCCGGAAGGGGGTTCGACATTGGATGGTTTGGCGAGATCGAGGTTGTTGAAGGAGGTTGTGGTGAGGTTGGGTGATGTTAAAGGGGAAGAGAACAAGGTTGGGCATCTTGCATTTGCGGAGGCGAGGGCTGCTACGAGGGTAGATAGTGGAAGGCTGTATCTGTGATTTTTGTAACATGATTGATGCTTTGTCTTTCTGCCCTTTTTAACAATTATGGGCAAATTCGGGTTTTGGGAGTCTTCGAATGTCCATACACAATTTGTACTTGGAGATCCATTCCAAAATCGAATACTAAGAAAGTATCCCATAGATATGTAAAAAAGATTTTTGCGGTGAGCTATGACACTGTAATGAAATATAATGACATTTTGTATGCTCTATTCAAGCAGAGAAGGGAACGAATGAGACTTCAAGGGAGGCAATCATAAGGATCCTAGACGCATGGTTAATCGTTCGAGGTGGCAGGCAAACACACTCCGAAAAGATAATCCACGTTAACAACGCAATAACCATTCATATACCAGAGTACAGCGGAGCGCAAATGGCTGATCTCAGGGTAAATCAACAAATCCCGGAACGCCTCTTTAGTCCTACCGGCCTAACTCTTGAAGCTTGGATAGCTTTAGGAATAAGTCTGGATGGTAGTGTTGGAAAGTGGAATTTGCTGGGTCGCATGATGACATCCCGATATTTCGGGAATCAGCCCGATATACAGTGCCCCTGGATGTCATGTCATCAGTGTGGCTAAAGCCGCGGTTGCTGGACAATCAAATCAGAGACATGCAGTTTGCTCTGGTTGTATTAGCGCGATTGAAACGAGTTTGACAACAATGAAGTGAACGGCAGAAATATGTAGCTCTAAGCAGACGGCCAGCATAGGAGGCGTCGCAAAACTTCAACCTACAGGATTGGGAATTCTAAGGGCAAGTCTGGATGGCAGTGCTGAAAATGGTAAATCGCTGCGACATCCCGGTATGCCGTACATCGGTGTGGCAAAATCCATCAAAGACATGGAGATTGGTCTGTGTTCATGTTAGCGAGTTTGCCAACAGCATTACAACAAGTAAAACTGCGTAGATGTGTTGGTTGAAGCAAGTCGCCAGGATAGAAGGCGTCGAAAAACTTCAACCGCCCTCCACAATTCTAAGGTTGAGGACTCACTCCGCCCGGTTTTCATGTTTATTGAAAAAAGGGGCATCACGATAGTTGAGGTACCCT
The DNA here is from genome assembly GCA_001430945.1 of Amauroascus niger. NCBI lineage: Eukaryota > Fungi > Ascomycota > Eurotiomycetes > Onygenales > Onygenaceae > Amauroascus > Amauroascus niger. The sequence goes on from LJPK01000179.1 coordinate 298,063, forward strand.
GGTTGTAGATAAAGATTCCCTTCAACCCTCTTCTGCCATTCGAATGCGACTCAGTCCAGGCTAAGTCCCGCAAATATTGCCAACAGCGCAAACTCAGGTTGCTATTCAAATCCAGTACAACGGAGAAGACTCCTTCTCCAACCTGCACAGGGCCTCCATTTCTTCAAACTTGCCCTTAGAACATTTCAAATTTTCTTAGCCATCCATGACAAAAGAAAAAATATTCAGCAAGGAATCAATCTGCCTTGCAGACGTGGCATATTGAGCCTTCCTTGACAATCAACAAACCAAAGGTGGCATATCACATTCAGTGGACTGGCAATTGTACAGAAATGCGAATATCCGGCCCTGATGGATTTCGCCATTAGAGCAAGCTCCATTTTGTCTAGCCTTCAAATTCTTCTAAAACGTCAGATTGCAAATAGACCCACAGAAACTCAGCGTTTGTACTTTTGAAGCATGTTTTCATGGACAGTGCACCCTGTGCTAGAAACAACATAGAATGGCGCTAAGACTTTCCACTCTGTGTAACAATATCCATAGACAGTTGACATGCTGCAATTTGCCGGTGTTAGTCCCTAGAAAATGTTTGGACTCTGTCATGGCCATCTCGTCTTTTATGTGCAAACAGCGATGGATTTGGCCAATCAAAATACCACCCCCACATTGTCTCCCTGGGTTGTCATGCAACTTAAGCGCCATTCTCCTGTCATCCCCAGCAAGTATCATGAGAGACATGAATGATGGTCGAAGCAAACAAAAGAATCCTGACCAAATCTGTTCAAAGAACTGGATGCTTGCCATCCCCAACCTGCCGGCAGGCGGCATCTGGGTAACACCGCAGCGCATGTTCTCCATTGGGGCCTGACCTGCTGCCGGTGCTTCAGTCAGGGATTTCAAAGCGCTGGATTTCACAAATGGATTTCCTTATAAAAGACTTAACCAGGACCGGATGACATGGGATAGACATCTTAGAGCCTTAAAATCATTGACAAAATTCTCCATAATTCTCGAAATATATCCCATAACGATTTCCACTTGCATTGGGAATTTAGCGAGTTTTCACAATGTCCGCATTCTACAACGATAAGGCGGTAGTCGTTGGTTTGTATGGGCTTCCCGGCGCCGGCAAGAGTTTCCTCTTGAACCAGCTAAGGGAGGAGTGTGGAGAAGAGAATTTTGAATTCTATGACGGCTCCAAAATTATTGGCGACCTTGTTCCCGGCGGTCTCGAGGCATTCAAAAAGCTGGAAGAACAAGAAAAGATATGCTGGCGCAAACGTGCGATCGACACAATTAAGAAGAAATGCGTCGACAGTGGACAGGTTGCGGTAGTTGCTGGGCATTTCATGTTCTGGCCTGAAAACGAAATGTTCGGACAGCCAGTGTATACTGAAAATGATATGGACACGTACACCCATATACTTTACCTGGACGTTCCCGCCGAAGTGATCGCACAACGTCGCCTCGGAGACACACAAAGACGCCGCCCGGATGAATCGCCGACCCATCTGGCCAAGTGGCAACGGACTGAAAAGGCGGAACTGCGCCGTCTCTGCTACAGTCATGGCATTTTATTCGCACCCTTATCCGCAAGTATGATATCGGTAGAGAAAGTCTCGGCGCTATTACGTGACTTCCGAAATCATAACGAGAGATCAAACCTGTTACATGCAGAGGGCATGATGGATAAGGTTGTTCTTGCTGGAGCTGGCCAGTTAGAGACGATGTTAGTCCTTGATGCTGACAGGACACTGTCCGCGGAAGACACTGGCGCCCTGTTCTGGAGGGGTCGATCTGATCCTAAGCGGTTAATGGGTGGCAATGATCCATTAAAAACAGTGTTCGGTAGTAAATTGGCGTACTCATACACTGCCTTTCGTCAAGCTACTTTATTGTACGAAGAGATTGGCGACGATGCAGAGTTTGATGCTATTTGTCAAAGTGTAGCATCGGCAGTGGTGTTGTATCCTGAATTCACGAACCTGTTGCGCTTGGTAGCAGGACACAAGCATGTTGGCGCCGTCGTTGTGACAGCTGGGCTGCGACGTGTTTGGGAAAAGGTGCTTGAGAGAGAAGGGCTATCAAGCACTGTGAAAGTCATTGGCGGAGGCCGTATAGCTGATGGGGTTGTTGTGACAGCCGCAGTTAAGGGCGCCTTGGTCGCCCGTTTGCAAAACGTTCACGGACTGTATGTCTGGGCATTTGGAGACAGTCCCGTGGACTTGGACATGTTGCACAAGGCCGACCAGGCTATTGTGGTGGTTGGCAGGGAGCAGACTAGAAGCAAAATCATGGATGCCGCCTTGACGAATGCCATACAACGTGACAATCTTCGTGCCCGCCAAGCTCTGATACCCAAAAACGTGCGACCACGGCTCGACACAGCTCAGCTTCCACCGGTCAACCTCAACGACCAAGACTTTATCGAATCCGTCCTTTGTCGTCGCGGGTCTGGCATTCGTCTTCACGTCCACCATGTAACAAACGAAGGTGCAGCCAAGGTGCTCATGACCCAGATGCGCGATGCGACAATTGCCGGTCCGGTGCTGAGGGAAGCGCATCGCCGTGTTGGATGGTATCTGGCAACACAGTTCGTGACCGGCATTATTGGTCTTGAAGAGTACAGAATTCCCCATGTCCAGGGCCACACTACGCCCGGCCACAGGCTTCTGTACGAGCAGCGGACGTTGATTGTAGCGTTGATGCGCGGCGGTGAGCCCATGGCGCTTGGTGTCAGTGACGCCTTCCCACTGGCCATGTTCCTTCACGCCAGGTCTCCACGTGACGTCAATGTTCATTATCTGCAGGACCAGTACACCGTGATGCTGGTGGATTCAGTGGTGAATAGCGGAAAGACAATTTTGGAGTTCGTGCAACATATCCGAAGACTCAATGGCACTATTCGCATCATGATAGTTGCTGGCACCATCCAGGCACAGTCCGTTTCAGGTAGTACTTTCGCCCGGGAACTCTCCCATTACCCAAATGTGAGCATCGTCACGCTGCGCCTCTCTGACAATAAATTCACCGGCCGCGGCACGACTGACACCGGAAATCGTCTTTTCAACACGACAAATTTGCCTTGACGGTATTTTTGCCGCAAGCATGATGAACTGGCTCAACTTGGATAGTTACTGATCGAGTAGGTGTTGGTTTTCTTCCCCTTGAAGCGGCTGGGAAGCATGGTCCGAGAATGCCAGAGAGGACCGAGGAGATAGATTTCTTTGTTTCTAGAGTGGTCATAGTTTCCGTAGACATTACCAAATTGATATTATTCAACATGATAAAAAAAGGCAGTTTATCATCATCTCCATGACTCTTCGTAATGGCAGACTTTTGAAGCGAGAAATGAAAGGTCGTTTGCATTTCCAAAAGCGGAAAACAAGAACCATTGGCGGTGAAGTCCGGCAATATAACCGCCATTCTTTAGTTTGTCTCTTCTCGACTTATATCCTCTCTTCTTGTCTTTTCCTCTTCTCCCGGTCAACAAGGACCCAGTTTCCTCAATCGGTCCTAAAATAACCTCATCATGGACGCTCCGGCTTCTCCACTGTCGTCTTCCGCTCCCTCCCGCCGCAGACTAGCCTCCTCTTCTCACCCGCCAATATCCATCCTCTCCTCGCGCGGCGCCCAGTCATTTGCGCACATCCACCCCTTACTCGTCCTCTCCGGGTTCGCCGTTCGATTCCAGGCATTGGTGGATGATCCCGTTTCCACCTTAACGGCCTTACTGCCTGCCGTATGTGCATTGCAGGCCGCCTACGCAATTGTCTGTTTGCCCGCTGCCGGAAAAGACACCGGTGCTGGAAAGGACAGGGGGAAAGCAGGACATAAGCGGAAGGTTGGAATTGCGAGCAGCAGTGCAGATAATGAGAGCTGGCGGCTTGGTGGAAAGATAGTGGTACGTCGTTGGCCCATTTGTTTGTTCCTTGCCCTTTCTTGAGCACACAGTCTCAGCGCACCGGATCTAATTCATATTTTTTTTTTTACAGCCAGCGATCATCTCCCTTCTTCTCCCGCTTCTCCTCGGCACACCCCTTCTTACCATCCTGCTCATCCTCTTCGGCGCTCCTCTAACCACGCACATCACCCATACTATCCTCTGCGCGGCGCACATGTCCGTCCTCACAGGGACCAACCTCGTCTACGTTCACGGAACAGATGTTTCTGTCTGGCGAGAAATCTTGGGCGCAGCCAGACCGGTGGATAGTATTTGGGGAGCCGCCGTAGGAACGGGTATTGGTGCATGGTTGGGCGCAGTACCCATTCCATTGGATTGGTAAGTCTCCCCTATATTTTCACAGTCGATTTATCTACTCCGGAAAACGATAAGAGGCTAATATGAACATAGGGATCGTCCATGGCAAGCGTACCCAATTACTATCGTCACAGGCGCATATTTAGGCTACGCACTCGGGTCTTCACTGGGGAGAACATCCCTGTTGTATGGAAAACGAATACAATTCACTCCCGAGGAAGGAGAAGAGAATGATGACCCCAACGATAGTGAAAGTCGGAAGCGGGTTGGATCGGCGGAAAATAACGCGGAGACGAGTCCAGATACGAAAAATAAGCAAGCACAACAAAATCCGAAACACACGCAGAAACAAAAAGAGCAGAAATCGTGAACAACGGCTGCCAGAATCCGATCCACTCCATCCTGCCAATTGAACGGATTTCGAACCAATCTCACACATATAATCATACTCTTACTACATATATATGCTATCGATTGATTTTTCCGTTCCCCTTGCCACTTGTGTGAGTGTACAAATAATAAATAGAAATTAATAGGTCGATTCGAAAGTGGTGACTGACCTGATTTACCGCCCACACATTGAATATGCCTCAAATTAACCTCAAAACACGCTCATTGGTTCCGGAGACGGCTCCAGCGTATCCGGTGGAGGGTCAGGTTGCTGCTCCACCAGCTCCGAATAGCTTCGGTTTTTCTTTTTCCTTTTTTTACTTTTGCTTACAGAGGAAGCCGCCCACAACCCATCATCATTAGGTACAGGGAGTAGTTCACCTCCGCTTAATGGTTGATTGGACTCTGGCTGGGATGGAGATGGAAGCCAGCAATCAGGCTCGGGGAGTTCGGGGACCTCTGGCAAAGGTTCGGGTGTCGGCCAATCTTCACCATGCTTCTCTGCCTTCTTTTTCTTTAGACTAGATCTAGTTAACCCCCAATAAGCGCAACCGTCCTCTTCGGGGACCTGGAGCTCTCCGGGACTTATGGGTGGAGGCGTTAGTGTTATTGCTTCAACTTCCACGCAATAATCCTGTATTGGCGTTTCCTCATCGTCAAACAGGGGCGGCTGTTCAACCTGCTTTTCGCAGATCTCTCTAGTGATGCCCTCGACGGGAACTGCTTCTTCCTGACATGGACATTCTTCAGAAAGAGGCACTTCGGCAGGACAGTCTTCTCCCAAATATTCCTCAAGAGCTCTCATAGCGTCATCGGCACGAAGCTTCAACTCCACAGTCTTCTCGGTATATATTTCCACCACACTTTGCATCAGAAATCCATCAAACACAGAATCAGTCCCAATCCCGTTCAGGAGTTCGTGTTGGTGAAACACGGCATTGTCGTCTTGAAAGGCCTTTTCCATCTTTTCTCGGACATAGGCACGAAACCATGTTTCGTCGTTTGGGAGCCTCGAATAGACCCTTCGTGCAATTCTCAGAACGTCGAAAACCGACACCGACGGCGAGTTACCTAGTCTCTGCATGTATTTCTTCGCCTGTGCCATCAGACCATCTAACTTGTATGTTCGCGCCGCGTAGTAAACAAGAACGCTTCGTTCGTATTCAACCAGCGGGTTCCATCGGAGTCCTGTTCTGAGCGTTTGATAGTCACCAGTGTAGAGGTAATGGAGCAGCGTGTGCCCAATGTCCTCCTCTACTTTTGGTAGTGCGAAAGACCTTGAAGCCGAGAAGTGACGGAATGGCCTCGGCTCCAGTTCCCATATCGCAGTCTGCTGAACATAGTACTCGGGGATAGTGTACTGCTTCTCGTTGTTGCCAATCAACAAAGTAACAACGGGTGTCAAATAGGGACTAAACGATTCGCTAGCCGTCAACACTCGCTCCGCGTAGGAAGCGTAACATGCAGAAATTTTCACTTACGAGGTTGCTGGCTGATCATATTCTCTGTCGTCAGCTTTGTCAACGAAAACTCCGTTTACACCACTCATGGTTGTTGAACCGTGGCCGGTTTCGATGTCGGCGGAATTGTTCTCTTCCACAGCTTCGATGTCGGCGGGATTGTTCTCTTCCACAGCTTCGATGTCGGCAGGATTGTCCTCTTTCACGGTTTTGATGCTGGCGAGTTTGCCCTTTTTATTCTTTCTCGGAACCATTCCTTAGAAATTTGCGGGAAAAATTTGTGAGAGGAGCCTGGTTGGTAACTAGATGAGTAGACAGTGGGGAGAGAGAGAGCAGACGGAATCCAGCGGTCTTATTGTAGCAAGCGGTTGGCGGTTGAAAGAGGGGTAAAGCTGCGAATCCGAGCTGCCCAACGAACATTGTACTCAGCTGCAGGTGGACAAGGGAAAGAGGAACATTGACGGTCGAAGGCAGAGAAGGAACGCCCAATGCTGCCTTGCCAGCACATAGCTGCATGCAGCTGGGAGCCTGTGGGAGTGAAGGGAAGAAGGCGTCAAGACAGGGAGAGAAGAGGCAGGAAAGGGTGGCCACAGGATACCAACCACCACCTCGTCTGGAATTGCGTTCGCTTTATGTACTGTTATGTGTATGTACAGGTAGAACATGGAGGGGATTTTGGAAGAAGAGGAGTAGAATGAAAGAAAACACCAATCATAAAAAAGAAGAAGATTGTATGTACAATGCATGCCGCATATATGCGTTGTTCTCGAGTGCCAGTAGTTAGACAGGCTGGATTGAAATGGACCAAAATGATGGCCAGCGAATAACCAGAGAGAAGAAAGGGAAAAATAAATGCACTGGCCTCTGAAGGAACAGACATGATTCAGATACCCGTCATGCAATGAGAGAAAAGGAAATTTTCAATGCACAGTAGTAGACAATCCCAGAATATCATCAAGAAAGAAAGGTGAAAATATTGGACTGAAGAGAAATATCTTTGCACCACGGCACACCAGTGAGCATGGCAAGGGTATCATAACATGGACAAAAAAGCATGTAATCAGAAAAGAAACAGGTCCAATATGGACAATGGCAAGACAAAAAAGATTACAGTATCCCTATGTATCCCCCAAGGTGCAAGGATATCCTTGTAATTCCGTCATCAACATATGCAGCAAGTACTCAACCCCTCCCCATGATCCTATCAAACGGACTCATCCTGTGAAAAGAACCGTCCGTTTTCACAGGATGACTCCGTAACGACGCATTGTTGCTTCTGGCCCCACTGCTGTCGCTATTCTGTCGCCACATCCCCGAATCCATACGATCATGTCTCGTACCGTTCTGGGACGACGCGTTGGACGCATCGTCAGGGCTCGAAGATCGCAGAAAGCTATCCTGCGTAGATCCGGACCCAGCGCGGAGCAGTTGCATTTCTCGCTGGAGTTGGAGAACTTGCTCTTCGAGATGTTTCCTTGCCGCTTGTTCTCGACGGACTAGGGTTGTGAGGGCGCTGTACTGCTCGACGGAAATGCCAGTTGATGTGAAGGGAGATGGACTGGTTGGCGGTGAAGAGAAGGCTGCTGCGGTGTGTGGGCGCAGAGTGGCCGTGCTGGTAGGTCTGTCCGTGCTCGTGGGCGACGATCGAGGAGGAATGGCATTCTGGCCTGGTGAAATGCGCAAGAAACCTGAGAGCGGGGGAGCAGAGAACTCCGCATCTGCATCATGGGACCCGTGCTCTACCCGCGCTAAATGAGCTATCGATGGAAATGGCTGGATGGGCGAAATGTTGGATCCTTGCATCTTCCCAATGGCAAATTCCAGGTCCATCATTTTCACCTCGAGGGTCGATACGCGCTGCGTAAGGCTGACATCGTTATCTTCTTGCATATTGGACATCAGATTGCTAAAATCAAAATGCCCCAATTCACCGTTCGGAGCAAGGCTCTCCACCCGAATTTCCGTTGGATCCTTTGCTTCCTCTTCGGTCATGCTCTGACTCTCAGACATATCCTGGATGGCGTCCGGCTCGATCTTCTTGTCGAAACTCGCCCTCCAAAGCTTCATCTCCACACTCCGCCGACGCCATTGAATGGGAGACATGCGATGTGCTCTGGCCAACTCCCTGAGCGCATACGCACTCCGCGAACGTCTTTTAAGCTGGGCCTCAGTCATCCGTAAAGAAGCGTCCGACTTCCCATCCGTCGGTGACCGTGGCGCACTCCTCCCGCCATCCGACCCCTGGTGTGCAATCTTCGATGCCAGATCCCGGGCCTCGTCGGTCGATAGCACAAGACTCGGCAGTGTCGCTCTTCGACGAGGCCGTTTTCCCTGTGGTTCTGACTGAGAATCGACCCCCGCATTTTCTGGCTCTTCTTCTTGTCCTGTTTCTGATTCCGGCGGAGGAGTGGGAATTGCGGTAATTGTAGGTTTAGTGGGAGTAAGAGCTGGAGGCAAGCGTTCGCGGGAAGGAGACGATTTGATAGAAAGTTGCCCGGTGCCGGAGACTCTGAGAAAGGGGCTATTAGTGCTTCGCAGGCCAATCGAGCCTTGCGACGGAGTGGCAGCATGGCACTTTTCGCCAACCACGGAGTTCTGAGTGGCAGTATTATCACTCTTCCGTTTTCGACCAAATAGCTTGCGCATGATTGTTCTCAGTGTGCTGGGCCTTCGACGGTGCATCGTCGGGCTCTGGGCCACGGAGACTGAAGCGGAATTTTGTGGGTTATGGGAGGCGAGGCGACTATGATAAGATGTACGCTGAGTGCCGTCGAAGGGCAAGGAAGAGTGCATGGGTGGATAGGACGCATGAGTCTGGCGCTGGGATGGGTCGGAGATGAGGATTGGGGTCAGCGGAGGAAAGGAGTTGGGGCCATGGTTGCTCTCGGTTCTTAATCTCGGGTTACTCAATGGCGCTGAGATCCTAAGATCTGCTCGACGAGGGGCCATGGTCTGGGATTGACTGTTTCTTGCGCAAGCCCACACCGTCCCAGGGCGGACATTGACCACAAGGGGGGGCGGGGGGGGAGCGGGCGCAATTTCGATTGTATACAAGCAGCAGCGGGAAAATAAGGTTAAGGATAAGAGCGGGACTTTCTAGAAAAAAGAGAGAAAAAAGGCAGCCCGAATGTCTGATTTGCTGTTTTATCCCCCGTTCCCTCTCTCTCTCTCTCTCGAGTCACCGGGGGCCTTGTGGAATGACGGTGTCTCACAATCCCAGCATGAAGGGCCACCGAGGAGTGGTGCACACGATCTGGGGATGTTGAACGAGGGTCTCTTCTCGATCTGGGCTGGACGGACGGGGGCCTAGGAGGCGCTAAACATGCAGCAAATGATTGGCAAGCAGGGGAGCAAACGAGCGTGGGAAAGGCTGAGCCAACCAAGCGGGCGGTGGAGCCGTGAACAACGGAGCAGAGAAGGGTGACAAATCGAATAGTAATCGGGAGCCTTTCTCTCTCCCAAGCTGAGCTCGCTCGTATGCGTAAAAAAGGAACGAGAGAAGGAAAGCAGAATATACGCCGAGGTAGTTATCTAGTTAGTTATGATGTATGTACTTCGTAAAAGAGGATTGGCAAGGCGTGTTGTTCGTCTCAGGCATAAGAAGCTCGTCGTCGGTCAGGCGAATGAGGACCGCAGCAGAAGCAAGCCATACTATCCTCGTCATTCATATCACGAAAAACCAAGCAGAGAAAAGAAAATATAACTTAAAGAAGCCCGATCACAGAGCTGTTGGGTTGTTTGGGCGGTCAGGGCCAGGTTCAGTCTCTCCCCCAGCACGTTTGGCGCGCAAGCCCAAAAAACCAACGAAGCGAAAGGAAGAAAAGAAAAGAACCTTAAAGGACAGTCAATAAGCTAGTTAGTTACAGCAGAGAATAAAATATAAAAAAAAATAATAAAAAATAATAAGATGACAATCCCCGAAGAAAAGACGAGTTAAGAGGAATGAAATATTAAAAAAGAGCAAAGAAAAGGACGGCGAGCTCTCTCTCCTGGCATCATCGTTCGCCCTCTGCCAATCCTCCACGTCAAGTGTCAGAGAGGCCACCAAGGGGCCCAACCGCTGGCGCTTTGCTCAAAGCGGGTGTAGTCGATCAAATAAGTTAAGTTCGTGAATTGGCGTGCGGGGATTTTCTTTTTTTTTCCTTTCTCTTTTGCGTCTTTTTGCTGGCCGCCAGGGGTAAAATCTCCACTTGGCCTCCCGCTTGACCAGCCCAAGCCTGGGGCCATGTCACCCTGAAATCCATGCGAACTGGGATCATGAGTCCCGCCCTGGGCTCTGGATTGTTGTTCCAGAAGCATAAAGGTTGTTTGATCCTTCGCTGTCTGGAAGTCTGGATGCAAAGAATTTTGGTTCTAGAGGTTCTTCCTGCTTCGAAGAAGACGAAACACCAACAGAATGCTGGGTAACTAGCATTCAGGCAAGATGTAACTTCGTCATGATAAAAGTTGGCTTGAGGATATAAGCAGCGCAATTCATCATTCATCTTTCGCCCTGATAAGTGAGAGATCCGGATGCTCGTACCAGCCTTGGGGTTCGACTGATCGCTCATGCTTGTCTTTCTGTTTGTCAGTCTGTCAGTCAGTTAGCTTATTTTGCCCGCTTACGGAGTGGCTTGTCCCGCTGGATTGACGGCATCGTATGCAGGACATTCCTTTTTCTTTTTAATGAAAAAGAAAAGAAAAAAGGGTTAAATGCAGGCTGAAACCGCTGATCAACGCAAATGGGCTTCAACCATGCTCGGCCTCGGTATATTTACAAAGATGCCTTAAAGCTTTGATGAATGAGATTGAAGACCACGCGAGCTGTTGTCTTGCCGTGGCCTGCTGCATGATTTCTTCTTTCTTTCCCTTTTTTTTTTTTTTTTTTTTTGGCAAGTGAGCACGATAGTCAGTTACCCGTGCATGGACGTACTGTACGACTATCTATCGATTGAAGCTTGTTAATGCGTTGCAGCACTCTGGCTGGACGTAGTGATGCGACCTTCCTCTCGGGATCCTCTCCGGTTTCTATTCTCTCTACATGATCAGTTTATCCTGCGACGTTGCAAGTTTGCGATTGCCGTCCCGGGTTCATCAGGCATGCCATCCCGCCCAGGTTGAACGGCCCTGAAACAGACGGAGACTGGTGACATAGTCCAAACTACACCCGGCATTCCGCCAGGGGAAAAATATAAAAGAGAACACGGGTTCCCAACGCTGACACAAGATATTAATGGGTCTTCCTAAAGGGTATGTGCTGGCGTGCCTCGGAAGAATTTGCAGACCGCCATTTTGAGATATGCAGGTCAAGCCGCCTGCATGAATTCCGCAGCATCGGGATACCGCAGATCGGCGTTTTCTTCCAAGAAAGCCATCCATCGTTTGAGGAACGGACTCCCGCTGTCCGCAAGTTTCAACATTAATAATTTTGTCAGGACAAAAAAAAAAAAACGTGTGTGAACAAAACGCATTGATCGCCGAGTTTCGGAAATCACACAGCGCTTCTTCTTCCCGCGTGTTTTGAATTTGTGGAGAAAAAAGGGAAAAAGGGAAAAAGGGAAGAGATCCACTCACCGGCTGATAGTCTCAGAGTCCCCACAGACGCACAAATGCCGCCGTGGACGCGTCATGGCAACTATAGTATCGTCCAGTCAACACAGTGACTTTCAGCCCAGATTCTAGGGAGTCAATGTGCATACCGTTCAGTCTTCTCTTCTCAGCCAAGAACCCGACCTCTCGCTCTGGATTACTCCTCACAAGGCTGACAACCACCGCCTCTTTCTCCCGACCCTGGAACCCATCAACGCTCCCAATCTCTAATCCAGGATGGTTCTCTTTCAAAAGCTGAGCCAAAAGGGCAACCTGTGCGTTGTATGGTGTGATCACCGCGATGTCCTCCTCTCTCAGGCCAGCGGCGATTAAGTTTTCCACATGTCGCGCTACAACTGCAGCTTCCAGGTCATTGCTCTTACTGTCCGCCAGTAAAAGTCCATCTTCTTCCGTACGCTCAGGAAACTCCCCATCTTGTGTGTCGTAAAACACAAGCGGTTCGCGGGTGTCGTCCGTGTCTTGGACCTCATAGGTGAGACCCTTGAGTAAACGGGCCTTGACATGGTCCGCGGCGATGAGTTTGGATTCGTAGAGCTCGTATGAGGGGAACGACATTATCTTCTCGTGCATGCGGTATTGCGTGGTGAGCATGCGCTTGATAGAGGAGCCGTGGAGAGAGAGGAGCCGATCGAAGAGAGTTGTGCCGAGTGTGGTCGTTGATAGGCTGAGGCCATCGGTGCCATCCTTGTGTAAACCAGAGCCAGACTTGGATGATACTTTCGTTGTGATTGATTTGATTGTAGGAGATAACTGAAGATGATCACCAGCAAGGATGGCTTTCGAAGCCGACAACAGAGGAACCCAGCACTGCGCTTCCAGGGCCTGACTGGCTTCGTCAATAAGCACAATGTCGAACTTCTGGTTCCTGAGTTGATATCCGCCCGCTCCGTGCAGCGTCGCCAAAACTACCTTGCTCTCGCTGACAAGCTGGTGGACACACTTCGCCTCTCGTTCTCGAAATTCTTTTCGAAGCTCCCTCAAATCCTTATAGACTTCCCTCCTCTCTCTCCCACTCCTCGTTTTCCGAATGCTCGCCTGCTTTTGATCAATCTCACGCCGGACGTCCTTCACGATAGCTGCAGCATCAGATGTTTGCGTCAGAACTTCCAATGACTGGTCTAAAACCGAAGATAACAAGCGCGCAGGATGCCCGATTCGCACCAGGGGAATCTTGTGTGGAGCCAGCCGCTCGACTATGTTATCCACCGATATATTCGACGGCCCGCAGACAAGGATGCGCTTGTTGCGACGGATGAGTTGGAGGATCAATTCAATCAAAGTGTGCGTTTTGCCGGTTCCAGGAGGACCATGAATGAGTGCGATTTCCGGTGATGCCAGGGCGAAACGAATTGCTTCCTTTTGCGAGTCGTTTAAAGTTAGGTCGATAAAGTCGAGTGAGGTGGCGGATGTCCAGTCAGGAGAGGACGGGCTGGTCTGACCGAAGAGAACTCGCATAAAGACAGTGTGGTCAGATTCGGTCATTTTCTCCATCCTCGTCATGGTTTGCTTCATTCTTGATAGTATCTAGATTAGTATACGGAAAACAAATCCCAATCTAGTTTGATTCAACAGAAGAAGGGTAGCTCACCGTCGGTATGTAACATCATTTGCCAACTTAACCCTGAGAAACCAAAAGTTAGGATCTATTCCCACACACCCTGTGTTTTTTTTCTTTTCTTTTTATGTATGTTACTCAACACAGTCACAAGAATAAGCGCATCTCACAGCCAAAGCTTCTGCCCCCACAGGCCAGCAGTTCCCTCCTCATCCTGCTTTCCGGGCCGTCCGTGTTCATCGAACGCAACCCATACACTTCTCTCACCGACCCTTGTGACAACACCTTCGAGACCCGTTACAGTATTTCCAGCGTCCTTTCCTACCTTGCCTTTTCCGGCGCCTCTTGCCCCCGAGGCAATGGGCTCAACCCTCACGACGTCTCCTACTCGGATCCCATGAGCTGGCAGAGCATCAGGCGCACCATCACCGCTACCAGCAGGGACCGGGCCTTGACCGGATTTCTTCCCCTTTGTGACTTTCAGCGCAGCATCCAGACCAAACTCACCCACCTCTCTCCCACCCATCCCCGTCCGGCAGTTCACAAGGACGAGCGCGTTCAGTGCATGCCCGGCGGCTTGCAGCGCACGGCGTGTCGCTGGAGATACGAGTGACAGGCCGGAGTTGGTGCCGCTAGCGGACGATGACAGCGCCGAAGCAGCGATTTCCGCTTCGTGTTCGAGGAGGAGCAGGTGTTGCTGGGCCTGGGCGAAGGCGGGGATGGAGACAGCAGGCATGGCGGGCGGAGATGTAGATGATGAAGGGAGGCAAGGTTCAGGGTGAAAGATGTTTTTCCTTGCCCCGATCTGTCCGTAAGGAAACAGACGAACCCACTCAGATTCCGATAAGTGCTACGCAGCAAGTGTGCTTCCGTCCTGTAGATAACCAACCTACCCTACAACTGGCAAGATATTTCTCCCAGAACGAAACAAGTTGGATGACAAACCTGAGGCTCAAAAAGACCTCATGGCCTAGTTACCGGATCTTTGTAAATCCGACCCCGGCTCACAAATCGGAACACCCGGGCCGGGGGGGGGGGGCCCGAATTTCAACCCGTTGGAAGGTTGGGATGCGGAAGGCAGCACCAACAACATAAGAGCGATCGGAGCACACAACTTGACTCTTGAAGTGCTCGCAGCAACCCATCCACCCTACAATCGGGGATCAGCCATCAATGGCCCGTAGATGAGTAGCTATCCGAAGCCGAGAGATATCGATAACTAGCTATGTTAGTTATTGCCTCCACAGACTGGGGGAGCTAACTAGCTTCAGGCTCAAGCTTGCACCAATGACAGCCTGCAGCCGCTGCAATCTTTCCAACGGCCATGACAGTTTGGTAGCGCCGTTTCATGCACGAGACAGATCCTCTCTGCATGTACACAGTACTCCGTACTTCGTACGCGTTACTAGGTACGGAGAGTTAGTTATCCATAGCTTAGTTAGTTACGCAACCCGTCCCTCGCCGGGTGTTCCCCCAAATCCCGAGAACAACGCCAAAAAACGGCTCATGGTCAACCGGGAACCCGCAAGGTTTTTTCTCGCCAGTGGGCTTATTCTAATTTACCGTACAATCCGGCAATCACTCGGCAGCGCGTCTTCCCCCTCAAGGCTCAGGGAAGGCAGCCGGATGCGCCCGCCGTTTTGCCATCCTTCCTTTCTGGAGACGAATCCAGCCCAATTTTCACATGCGAGCAGCGCCTCGGGGGAAGGTTGATCCGCTCCACGAGCGATCTGGCCGCTGAGTCAGCGCCACCCAGAACCCAAAGCGGGGGAAGAGGCGAGAAAGGGAGGAAGAAAAAGTCTGGCGCCGTTTGTTGCCAAAAACAACACTCCTCCTTCCCCCACACCTCTCTGCCTCTGCCTCTCCGAGTCTCCGCCCGACTGCCTTGCCCCCCCTCTCGAGTCTGCGTGGTCTCGCCCCTTATCTCTCCTCTATCTGTCTACCTCTGTCTCTCTATCTCTCCTTCGCCTTCCCACCTAAACCAAGCACCTCCTCCCCCCAAAAAGAAAAAAAAACTAAACTTGCCAGTTAGTGAACCCCCCCCCAACCCCTGGGTCACCCGCTCTCGTTTTTAATTTACGTTTGATTAGCATCCGAAAAAAATAGGCCCTCACCGCTTGGCTTCCTTCCGCGCCTCTTACTACCTTTCCAACCACCCCACCACTCACTCTAATATCTCTCCCTTTTGCTCTCTCTCTCTCACACACACACACACACTCTCTCTCTCTCTCTCTGCTACGTGATATACTAGGAAACCCGATGAGCAATGTTGCAATGCCAGAAGAGCGCCAGCCAGTCGGGCTGAGTGAGAAAGATGAGATCGCTGATAGCAAACAAAACACCAGCGTTGTTATGATACAGCCTGCTCAGCTTACCCCAGACCACTGCCCTCAGCAAGAGCAGCAAGAGCAACAACAACCGCAGCAGCAGCAGCAAAACGAGGAACAGCAACAGCAACAGCAAGTGGAGGAGCAGGAGGAGCAAGAGCAACAGCAGCAGCAGCAGCAGCTCGAGGAACAGAAACGGGAGCAGCAGCACGAGGAGGAAGGCGGACAGATACAGGAGCAGCATTCTCCCGCAGAACCAGTTGGCGAGGGACGCGTCTCTCAAGAAACGCTCGACGAACAGATTTCGAAGTTGCAAATCACCGACAAAAAAGAACGTACTCCCCCACCCGTCGTACCTTTTTCGCAAAGATCCTGCGATGCCACCGAAGGCACGACGCAGCCACAACACGTATTGATCGCTGAACTAGACCAATCCGTTTCCCTATCCAAATCAGGAGATTCCAAGCAGGACTTGGCTAGAGTTCTCAACCTCACTCCCATTCCTACAGTCATCCTCAACTCTGACCTCCGCGTCATTCACGTGTCCAACAGTCACCTTAAATTTTTTAATCTAAACGACCACGAATTGCTTGGTCACCACATCCTCGACGTGGAGCCATCAAAGATTCCTGCGCCGGACATCGCTATCCTCAGCGATGTCGTCAGTACAGCCGTGTCTACTCATAACGTTCAAATGATGAACGATGTCGAGGACCGAGCATCCCAAGCCTGTTTTCGCCTGAGAGTCACCCCCGTCTTCGAGGCGAACAAGCTCCTTTACGTCATTCTAGAAGCCTTGAACGTTACGAATCCTGGTTTAAAGTCCCAGATTCACGAGCACGCATACGCGACAGAAACCTATCGCGTGCTCGTTGATACTGTCAGCGACTATGCCATCTATATGCTAGACACAAAAGGCCATATCACGACGTGGAACGCTGGCGCTGCAATTTTGAAAGGTTACACTGCCGACGAGATCATAGGGAAACACTTCTCCCTGTTTTACGGAGAAGACGACTGCGCAAAGGGCAAACCAGCCAAGGAGCTAGTTTTGGCGCTGCATGATGGCAAGCTTGAAGACGAAGGCTGGCGATATCGCAAAGATTGTTCTCGATTCTGGGCCAATGTCACGATAACGCCGGTTCATCAATTTGGCCACCATGTCGGCTTCGTCAAAGTCGTACGTGACTTGACTGAGCGAAAAGCCGCGGAATCTCGCTTGATCACTGCATATGAAGAGACATCTAAATTGAAAAGCGATTTCCTTGCAAATATGAGCCATGAGATCAGGACTCCAATGAATGGAGTTCTTGGGGCACTCTCCTTGCTCAACAACACATCCTTGTCCCCCAACCAACGGGAGTACACCAAGATTATTGAGGACTCGACTTCTATGCTACTCCAGCTAATCAACGACATTCTCGATTATTCAAAATTGGCATCTGGTTCTTTCTCCCTCACGACAGATGTTTTCAGCGTCGAAAACATCATAAACGGCGTCATTCGTAATTGCAGACCCAACAACCCGGACGTGAAAATACAGAGTATCATGGATTCCAATTTTCCACCGCACGTCAAGGGCGATCCTCTCCGCTTTCGTCAAATTCTCCAGAATCTCATCGGCAATGCCGTCAAATTCACAGAAAAAGGATACATCCATGTTTGCACAAGCTTCATAGAGGATGAGGAGGAGGATGACTACTCTGTAACTGTTGAAGTCGTGGATTCAGGCATTGGCGTCGTTGAAGAAGCAATGAGCACTCTTTTCGCCCCGTTCACTCGGTCTGCCGATTCAAATGCCAAGCGATATCGAGGAACTGGGCTTGGACTCTCTATATGTAAAAGTTTGGCGGAGCTTATGGGTGGTGCAGTTGGCTATCGAATGAACCCCGACTGCCAGGGCAGCATCTTCTGGCTGAAGATCAGGCTTGGACGTATCGATGCTCCTTCTCCAAAATCGGCAGTGAATTCGTCATCGGACCCTTGCGAAGATATAAAGGTTATCGCACCACGCAAACAACTCTTACTCGTGGAGGATAACATGGTTAACCAGGTCGTTATGCTGAAAATGCTAAGTTCCCTCAATTTTGAGCGGGTGGATGCGGCTTGGGATGGAGCGGAGGCAGTGCGCCTCATAAAACAGAAGCCGTTAGCGTATCATGCAATCCTTATGGACGTCAGTATGCCGATTATGGACGGACTTGAAGCCACAACTGCTATTCGCGCGATGAGAAATGACGTCCCTGTTATTGCCGTTACCGGAAACGCTTTGAAGGGTGATTTCGAAACATACCTTGCCAAGGGCATGAATGACTTTCTCGCCAAACCCATCCACCGAAAGGAACTTGCCCGAGTCTTATTGCAATGGGTTGGGCCGTGAGAAAGGCCATAGAGAAAAAGAGAGAAATATTCGAAGAAAATATTCAATTGTCACGGATGCGATGCGATGCCTTTGATGAACAGCGTTTTTCTATGTTACTTTACCTTTCCAAAGCATACTCCGCCACGAACGAGGCACGAACGAGGGTGTGCGGTCGAATGGAATGGCGCGCCCCCAGTCACCTCTGAACGTCGAATGCGCGATCCTCATGCGCATTATATCGAGGAAGGAGTGTTCACCAGGAGTTTAATGTTGCCGCACTACTGCCTTACCATGCCGCCTTATGTGGTCCAAATCGAGATTCCCCTCTAAGAAGCATTTTGAAGCACCAGACTATCCCCCCAAACAAACCCCAGTAGCGAGCCGACACTCAGTAAAAAAAAAAAGGATAATTCATGTGCACGCGGAAAATCCAGACAGGCCATGAACCCCGCCCACTTCCAACTCTTTGATTCCCCCTATTTTGAATCTCCTTATCACTACAGAATACTAATAAGGGTTAAAAGAAAAGAGAGGCTGAGAAAAGGAGAAAAGGAGAAGACATAATTACAAAAACAACTACCCATTGTTTTGTCTTGCATCTAAAGCAAGATAAGCAAGCAAAAGCGAAAATCATCCGGTAACTATTTATCCACGTCAGGAAATTGGAATGTTAACTTCCACTGCCTTTTCTAATAACGATATACAACATATAATACATCCAACCGACTGTACCAGGACAGGCTAGCTCTGCATTACCTCATTATTCGTGCAGGCAATTACACCTTTTTGATTACAAGAGAGAGCATACGGGGACAAGGGTACAAATGATTAAAAAGGGGGGGATCGCGGCCTCAGAGACGTCCAAAAGCTGCCCACCAATAACGCATAAGGGCCTAATGTGGAGTTTGGTGAAACAGGCAACTCACATAAGGTATTTCTTCCTGTGGCAGCTGCCGATGGTGCGTGCCAGTGAAGCTGATGCAAGCGAAAAACTTAACTTATTATAAGACGATGAAAGGTGGCCCGGGGTGTTTGTTTACCAGGGCACACACGCGCGGGATATATCCCAAAAGGACCACGTTTGACCGTTAGTTATCTGGGCAGTAATGTGATCAAAACACACCCCGTGGCTTTTATGGATCCTTGGGGGGAGTGAGTCGGGTCTCAAGAGGGCCAGGCAAGTCTAGAGCGGATGGCTTGCAAGGGATGGGGGCTTGAGCGTCTGATAACGGACACGTGTGTGTGTTTGTGCGTGTGCAAAGACAAAGAGCCCCAGGGCGGGTTTCTGAAATTTGCTCTTACTGTACGGAGTGGTATCCCCCCGGAAAGTTGGAAACTTTTGCTGTATAGTACAGGCGCGCAGGCTCTGCAGAGAACCTGTGACCACAACAAGGAAAATGTTGAGGCAATATTGCGTACCAGTTGGAAAATCTTTCTACAGAGCGACGATGTGAAGAAGACAAAGCGACGGTATCAAGGGGTGCTGTCCACTGCCTCCACATCCCGCACCTTCAATGTTATGGCTACTGATGCGTGTGGCGAAAAGACGGAAACGTGGCCATGTTTATTTTGCCGCCGAGACTGCTCCTAGTATATATATACATACTCCCAGGACTAAACACCGCTTGTTATGAAGTTGCATGTTTGCTCTTTCACAGTGCCCGTTTTTGGGATGCGAGATTCGACAGATTCGTCCAGACAACAAAAGGAGTGGAGACCAGCGCTAGCTTAGCAGGTAAGCATTGTGACATTCCTTTTCCTTTACAGGAGTTACTCAGATTATCTCCTTTTCAAGAAAAGATTTTCAGTTTGTTGAATGTCTAAAGCGTTGAGCTTGGTGGTTCATTCTTTTCCCTACTCTACTCTTGTTCTTGGAAGTTATCAGCACGCGGCTAACTGGGTATATTTTGGGGTTTTCAATAGCATGTTTTCTTCATTTAGCTCGTTTTCCTGCTCCTCGGAAGCCCGTGGCTGTTTCTTCGAGAGAACGCATCCTCGTTGGTCGCTATGATTCTAGTCAGTTTTGTTTGCCTGCATATGCTTGGCCGACTTGGGTCGATTGTGTCTATTCTTGAGGCAGATACACACACCACGCCGCAACCGTCGACTGAGCGATATTGGGATCAAGTATGTGAAAAGTTGGATTTCTGCGGATTCGTTCACCTCCTATACCTAAATTGCAACGAGAAACTTGGGCCTAACTACTAAACGGGCATGCCATTTTGTTTCGTGTGGCAACTATATCATCGAAGGAGCTGGGGAAAAAACCGGAAGAAGCGTACGGCCGAAAGAGAAAAAAACGGGATGAAAATGAATATATGTGAGTAGAAATGGCGGTTGAAAGCTTGCTTGTTGTGCGTGTGGCAAACGTTCCGTTCGGGTTGGTTATTTTCTAGTATATCCTCGACGCCCTACGAACGTTGATACTACGGTCTCTGGACTATGGTAGGTGACATTGATTGGTGGTCTTCAAAGCTTGCATTCCTGAGTTAACACCAGGCCTCGGACGCACTCATGGAGAAGAACGCTATATGCCTTGCAAAAGAACTACATTTACAAAGCAGCACATTCGGAGGCCGAACCACCGGACAAACTTAACACACACGAGGATGACACTGGTTACCGTCAAAACCAACAAGTCTCCGGAACCTGGCAGGTTTGAGGCGCAATTGTCTGATCACAGAAAGACATCATTCTCAAGCGTAAAACGCTGATCGGTGTATGTATGTGTAGCGTCTTGCTGATTACCTTGCTATCAAGATAGCCACATGTCACCAGAGTATAAAACGCCTTCTTTAGCAGGCAAACAACGAGGATCTGGACAAATCAGACCAAGAGCTTCCAGAGGTTCCATATCCACAACTTGTAAAAAGACGCTTTTGCCTCCTTGTTGGGTTTTCTTTGTACTCTGTACTTATGTCTCCCTAGCATGTGCTTTGGTTTTGAATGCTGGGAGGTCTTTTGAAAGACCTTGGTTCCAAAAGAAGCCCTCGAGAAAGGACGGGATGCTTCTGTGATCCCGAGTAAAAAAAAAAAAAAATTGGGATGGAGAAAATCGCCTTCGTTGTTGTGGAGCAGGAACAGGACCAAGTCATTCCGATCAGACGGTTCCGCGAGGGACCAAGGACCCTTCGATCCTTGGAACAGCCTGCAGAGCCGAGGGAACCAGGAACGACAAGATCGTGCCTGGGAAGATTGACCCATGGGTGGTGTGATAATTGGATCATGTTCCTGGACGTCAGGGAATCGAATTCCAAGGAATCCAAGCCCCATCAGCATCACTTCATCACACTCGTACCATCATGATGCTCATCAACATCATCTCAATGATATTTATCCTGCTAATCATCACAGTCACACACACACACTCTCTCTCTACTCACTGACCACATCATCGCTTAATTCTTGCTGACTGGCTTTGTGAGGCGGTGCAACTGGGGAAAACTTTGCCGGAAAAAAAGGCCAAAACCAGCGAATGGGCGTCGACCACGAGGATTCACGGCGCTCTTATTGGCCCGCTAATAATAGTTAGTTAAACCTGCGACCCTGAAACCAATACCAGTTCAGCCCTAAACAGAACGGGCGGGATTTGCTGTCTCTGCGTGTACTCTGTATTTAAACAGGTATTCCAACTGTTTTCTCTTCCGTATGATGTATTTATTGGACACAGTCACAGGTAGTAATCAGAGGAGGGTGACGAATGCTCTTCGACCCGACTCGCGGTGGGTCTTGACCTGGTTTTGGCGGCTGAGTGCGTGTACCGGCCTGGCCGGAGCCGTGAGGAAATGTACTTGCCCAGGGGTGTCACGGACGGTAACTTGTTACCGCTTGTTTTATCCCAAGCAAAATATAAGATACCGAAAACAAAACAGTGGCTTTCCCCATAGCTGCCTAGTTTGGTAACTGAAAAATACCGGGCTTAACATCTTCACATATTCCCTCCCTTCCCTTCCTTCTTCGCTTTTCCTCGTCATCTTTTCCCTCAATCTTCGTCCCTCTTTTTGGCTTGTTTTTCTCGCCACCAACGGGCACACCACACCTCTCTCTCTCTCGCTCTCTCTCTCTAATTTTTGCACTCCTCTCTCTTCCTCCCTTCTCTCGCTCAAGCATATTTTTCGTCAAGACGAAGCATTGAGAGTCAAGGGTCAAACAACATGCTCCCTTCTTTTCCTCGCCGCGCGATCTGCGCCCTGCTGATCCTGGCCTGCTCCATCGTCATCCAAGCCGAGCCCATCTATCGACGTCCATTCCGAGAGGCTCGCGACAGCTACGATGACCGTACCGTAGCTGCTGCCTTCCAGGCTCTCTCCTTCAAGTTCTGGAACCCTTTCTCCGAACGCTCAATCGACATCAGGCACGATCTCGGTGCTACTCCTCCCCAGCATGACCCGCGTTACCAGCTCATCAAACGCCAAGGAGGAAGCGGAATCGTCACCAATTCCACTCCATCTGTCACCTTGACCACACCCACACCGTCCACACCCCCAGAGACCACTGAACAGCCAACAACGCCTCCCGACTCGAATACCACTCCACCGGACACTTCAGCTCCATCTTCCACTCCGGATTCCCTCCCGCCTTCCACCACTGCCACACAGACTGCTGACCCGTCCACCACGGACACTCCCTCTTCCTCTGAACCTGATGCTTCAACTACCACCGAGCCACCGATCACGACTTCTACCTTTACCTCGACTATCGTCGGCACCACCACCAATGAGGATGGAGGCTTGGTCACTTACACTTCGGTCGTCGTTGTCCAGCCATCTCGAACCCAAGGAGCCGGTGCTCCCGCGTCAACCAGCAAGAATCCGACTCTGCAAAACGGTGCCTCTGGGCCCGTGGGAATGAAGAAGGAGATTATTGCCATGCTGGGAGGAGCTGTGGCCGTTGCCATGGCCCTGTAATTTTGTTGTTGGCGGCTCTGGGTTGGAAATCTAAAATTATGCCTTTGTCCTTTTTTTTTTTTTTGGTTCTTCAAGTTTAATTTTCTTTGTTTTTAGCCTTTCCGTGCCCCATCGAATACAAGGTTGGTGGACTCGTGTGTGAAAAGCGGGCTTAATGCATTCAAATGGCGTACTATGTCTTGTGTTGTGACTTTGTTTTTGATAGCACTGGATCTCAATAGCAACTAATCTTTCTCTTATATTGGAAATTGGCTATTGGGGTGACCAAGTGTGTCTTCTTCATCTCTGTCTACATCGATACTTTTTGGCAGCTGGATTTACTTTTCCTTTCTTCTCCTGCTACTGTAATTCTGGATGTCTAAACTAAGAATAAATGCGAACAGGAATTATTGATTCTTTTTTCTCCATTCTCTAGAGGCTTCAAGTCCGGTTTGAGTAAGAGGAAAGGAAATGTAAAAGGAAATTGAAGCCTCAATCTGATAATATCACAAGATGCTGTTTACATGCCACTCATTCAATATATACACCACGCTCAAAGCAAAGAGATACATCTATTCCCAAACGCCCATTCCACAATATATACGTATACCCCATTCAGCACGTACTCTCTGAAAAAGAAGCCCTCAAGTATATACATCCACCCATTCAAGTCCCCACAACCTTTTTGAGCTTAAAATCATCTCGCCCTTCCCGTCTGTTTGTTCTTCTTCTCATGTCCAGCCCACCTCTCCTGCGCCGTCCAATACCTCACCAGGCTCTCCCAGCCCAGCAGATCTCCCTCCCTCAGCAGCGCCGCCACATCGACGTTCAGCGGGCTGTCCGGCTGCGGGTCGGTGAGCAGCTGGTGCACGGCGGAGAGGGTGGAGCTGAGCGTGTAGGCGGGCGTCCAGTGCTCGGTGGTGAGCAGGGTGAGGCAGATTTCGCCGGTTTTGAAGGAGATGTTGGGGTGGCAGATGGGTGTGGTGAAGGAGATGGTGGGTGGGGAGAGGGGGTAGGTGGTTGGGATGGTGATGGAGAGGGACCAGAGGCCGTCTGGGTTGGGAGGTTAGTTTCTTTCTCTTTTATTTTTTATTATTTTTTATTAATATTTATTATTTCACGTACTTGCGTATGGGGAACCTGGGACACCTCTGAGGACTGCTTCCCAGTGGAGGAGGTCGTCGTCGGAGACGGGGCCGAGGTGTAGGAGGGCTTCGTTGGGGGAGGAGTGGTACTCGGCGAGTTCGCGGAGCAGGCGTTTGGTGGTGCTTGCGGAGGCCATTGCGTGTTGGGTTCGCTGTTGCTTTGTATCCTTGAGGCCCAAGGCCTAGTTCATTGGTTGAGGGTATGCTGCTTGCATATAAATGCAACTTTGCGATCGAGCTGGTTGGGTGTTTTTGACCAGAAGTTTTGAGTTGTCTTGGGGGG